>PVIH01009015.1:0-25890 GCA_004025045.1 Sigmodon hispidus | reverse complement strand
TTTTGATAAATACAAAATAAAGAAGGAAGAAAAAAAAATCATATTTATTTATGGCTTTAAATTGTATATTCTTTGTGACTAATGATAATAAATAACTTTTCATATATACATTGTTTATTTGATATCTTTTAACCTGTTCAAGGTATCTGCCCATTATTGAATTTAGTAGTTTGTCTTTTTATTGCATTTTTTTTCTCTTAATGCTACTTTTATAGCAAAATTTAATTTTAATGAAGTTCAGTTTACAGTTTATCACATTTCTTCTCCTGACCAGTGCATTCTGTGTCTGGTAAAGAATCCATTCCAGTTCTTAGAATAGAGAACATATCCTTCTATGATTTCTTATAGAAGTGAGATTTTATTAAATTTCACATATAGTTCTTGCTGTTTTGGTTAGTTTTTATATGATCTATTATGCTGTTTCTTCAGTGAATGGCCAGTTGATGTGACCTAGAACCACATACTTAAAAATCTGTAAATTGGATTCCTGCTTACAGCTCAGTGACTTGCAAATGAATCTTTGTAGGAATTCAGGTGACTATGGGCTATGTGCATATATCCATTTCTGAACTTTATTTTATCTCAATGATGGAACTTGTTTATTCCTAATGTATCTTGTTTCTGTGACAGTATTTTTTGTCTTAATTTATATTAATGCAATAATCCAGCATTCCCATCTTCTTACAGTATTTTAATAGCTACAAGACATTGTTCAACTCATTATTTTCTACAATAAAAAATAGAAATTCTTGATAACAGGAATTCAGATAAGCTAAAGGGAAATTAGCAGTTTAGAATACCGACTTAGTATTTCAGTTTATGAAGTTTCTCATTTACACAGTTAATTTTTACACATTGATTTAGATATATTTTACAAACTCTTGTCATGTGACATGGTACTTTCAACAGTTTTCTTTATTTTTACACATAGGTTTAGATTTTTCCATTACTGTGCCTTTATTGGCAGTGCCTATAAATCACTCCGGTGGTGATGATGTACTTCATATCATTTCTGAAGTTCTGTCCATAGTCTTTCCATATTAAAAGGCTGACAATACCAATAAATAAAATTATTTCTATAAAGATATTATTTGTCTATTAATATGAGATGTCTTTCTTTATGTGGCGAATATCATTCATTACTAAAGCAACTGTCTTGGCCTATGACAGGCATCTTAGAAGTAGGTGGGGAAATTGAAGCATAGAAGAAGGAGCGCAGAGTCAAGTGAGATACCATCCAGATGCCCAAAAATCAACATGTAAAAGTAACACAGTTAGCCACGGGCTATATGGCAAGACAGATTAATGGAAGTGGGTTGAACTAAGATGCATTAGTTAGCTAGCAATATACCAGAGTCATAGGCCAAGCAGAATGGAGTTAATATAAATGTCTGAGTCATTGTTGTGGGGCTAATCAGCAGGTCTGAACTGTGAGGCTAGTTGGTGTGGGACTGCAAGTCTGTGGGTCTGGACCACCAGCCGAATGGGCCAGTCAATGTCATAAACAGCTAGGAGTGGAGACTGATCCAAACATTATTGGGTCAGTGGGGCCATAGGACTGTCTGCTCCCTGCCCAGGGAGGGGATGGGGAGTTGTGGAGAAGAAAAATGACCTGATGTGGTGGGAGGGGGAAGGGACCTTGAATAAGGATATACAGGGATGGAAAAAAAAATTCAGAGGGAAAGCTGAACACAAAGTAAATATATGTGTAGCAATCTTATTTGTATTATCACCCTTGATAAGTCATGCTTATGATTTTTATCTTCTTTATAGTTATTGTTAACTTTTCAGCATTTTAAATTCATTTTACTGCTTTTTTGATAAATACAAAATAAATAAAGAAGAAAAAAATTACAATAAGCTGCATTAGGAACATAATTCCATTTTCATTGTTGGTCTTTAGTGTAGTCGTAAACCTGTCCTTCCTTCCAGAACAGGTCTTGTTCTGAGCGTGGCAGATGAAGAGCAGATCTGGCAAGACTGCATTGAATGTGGATATGAACTCATGTTGATCATATTTGATACTAAAAGTTACTACATACATAGTTTATTATAAACTATTTTAACTTTAAAGTATTTTTTTTTTTTGCAAAGATGAGATTTTGAAAAAGGTACTGAAGTTTATAGGAGTCTGTGCAAGCTACTTGATAGCTTTTATAAACCCATTTACAAAATTCAAATTTTTTTTAGGATTCATTTTTTTTGTGCATTGATGTTTTGCCTACATATATGCCTCTGTGAGGATGGCAGATCCCCTGGAACTGGAGTTCCAGACAGTTGTCAGCTGCCATGTAAGTGCTTAGAATTTGAACCAGGGTCCTCTGGAGGAAGAGCTAGTACTCTTAACCCCTAAATCATCTCTCTAGCCTCATAATTCAGATTGTTATGGAAATTTGTTTAGTATCTCCATTGTTATAAGGACATTTTCACTTAATATATTAATGTTCTATATAGATATATATGTATTATATTTTATCTTTAAAGAAACAAATAGCTAATTAAAATATCTCATCTGCTTCTACAAATAATCCTGAAGGAATGCTAATCTGTCCTGTAATGTATTTGTTTTAGTCCTAAGAGCAGGATGCTTCAACATAAACCTTGCATTTATAAGGCCTCACTTTTAAAATGACTCTGACTATGCTTGCACATTTGCATACAGGTTTGTTTGATTAATTGCTACTTGACTCATCTATCATAATGCTAAGCTCTGGGATCACAAAAGATCAGACTTCAAACCTCTTACTGGAATTCATTTAAATATTTAATGTCAAAATCTTGGAAAGATTCAAAGGAAAATGGTTCCTTTTGTTACTAGTAGCTTGTTTCAGTATTATGATCACTTGCAAAAGCCAAAGTTGCATATTAATTCATTATTATTACTCAGATATAGTAAAATTATGATAATATCAACAAAAGTAAATGAAAATATGTGATTATATATTAAAAATATATTCCTTTTATAATTTTTGATAAGTATATAACTCATAAGTATGCAAAGTATTTTGAGTTTTCTGAGTTTTTGAATGTTCACCAAAAAAATTAAAATACTTGGGGCTGGAGAGATGGCTCAGCGGTTAAGAGCACCATCTGCTCTTCCAGAGGACCCGGGTTCGATTCCCAGCACCCACATGGCAGCTAACAACTGTCTGTAGTTCCAGTTCCAGGCAAACACCAAGATAAATAAATAAATAAATAAAGTTAAAAAAAAAAAATTCAGGTTTAAAAAAAAAATCTTAAAAAAATTAAAATACTTAACAATTTTAGTATTTGCTTTTTTTTCAGTGTTGATTTTAGATAATCTTTACAGTCACAAATAAACACATAGTCATTAAGTAGCAATTTGATGTTTATACTCATATCACCCACCATATCCCTTAGAGTATCTAGAACACTTATATATTTTAATATTCTAAGAGATTTTTATTATTTATATCCCTTTTCATTATCCATTCTCAGTCCAGAGAGCTTCTCTGATTTGTTTAAACTAAAGATTTGCTTTTTATTTAGAGAATTCATGTACACAGAGACATTCAATGTTAGGAAGATATTTTGGTGTTCATTCATTTTTTTCACAGTTTACTCCTTTTTGTTACTAGGTAGCATCGTTCATTGTTGTTTAGTATTACATTTGTATTCAGTCTATTACAATTGCTCATTTCAGTCATTCTTGTTAGTCTGTTAAAATATGTGTGACAGTTCCTGTAAAAGGGGTTTTGTAGACACTTCGTTTTATTTGCTTGGTTAAGTACCTGGGAGTGTTATAAAATAGAAATGTACAAATTTTGAATAAAATGCACATTTTTTATAGAAGGAACTCTATTATTTTATACTCTAATTCACTGAAGTTTGACTCCCTCCATACTAGGCAATATTTTCTTGTCACTGTTGTTAATCATTATCATGTCAGTAAATGTGCTGTGGTATGTCATTGTGTTTTTAATCTTCATTTCCCAGTGCCTAATACTTTTGAACATTTTTTATGTGTTTACTTCCTCGGTAGTTCTGTTGTATTTTTTAAGTATTTCTTTATATCTTTTACCAATTTTTCACCTGACCATTTGACTTATTGATTTGTTTATCATTATAGATTCTAAATGAAATCTGTCAATTAGGTATATCAGTCATACTTGCTCTAAGTTTTTATTTACCTATCTGCTTTACTTTATTTTTTTAAATTTCAATCTTTATTTTTATTTTATGTATATGGGTGACTTGCTTATATATAGGTCTCTATACCATATGCATACAGTGCCCTCAGAGTCCATAATATGGCATCAGCTTTACTGGGCCTTGTGTTACAGATAGTTGTGGGCTACCATGTGGATCCTGGGAATTGAACCTGGGTCTTCTGGAAGATCATCCAGTGTTACTGCTGCTGAGACATCTTTTGTTGTTGTTGCTTAAAGGTCAAATCTCACTTTCTCATACATCTTGTGTGAGAATTATTTACTTACTCCAAGATTCCAAATATATTGTTCTATATTTTCTTCTATAAAGTTTATTTAATTTTTATTTTCGTGATTTGTTTTGAATCTGTGTGACAGATGAATATCTGTTTTTAGCATTATTGATTGAAAGAATTTTCTTATTAATTGGCTCTTGAAATTATAACTGTGTCTTGTTGTAGTAAGTTTTCCAGACCCGTTTGGGCCCAGAGGTATGTAACCTGGTCCACAGCTGCTTCTGTCCCCCAAAGAAATGAATCAGACACTTATATACTTTATACTGTTTGGCCTATATCTTAAGCACATTACTAGCTAGCTCTTTCATCTTAAATCAAACCATTTTTATTATTTTACCCGCCATGTGGCTCGCCGTGGCTCACCTGTATTTCCTACATGTCTGTCTTCTTCAGGGGCCGGATGGAGACTGACTAACTCCGCCCTTCTCCTACCTGCGTGTCCTCTGATTCTCCACCCACTTCTACGGTGCTCTACAAAGGCCAAACCAGTCTTGTATTTACAGCATACAGAGAGCATTTCCACCACATCTCCTCCTTTCTGTCTAATTATAAAGGAAGGTTTCAATTTCTATATAGCAAAATTAGAACAGCTCTCAAGCAGAAATTACAGTTACAATATCTAGTCTATTTGTATTCACAAAATTAAAGAGAATATTTTATTATTTACCTTATCATTGTGAGTCTAAAGTTTTATATCTTTTAAACCAAAAAGAACTATACCTATAATTATTAAACATTTAACCACATCAAAGACTACAGAAGGATATAATATTATCTAAATAAATAAGAAGTGCAAGCAACTTCTAAAGTCTAGAAAATGACAGAGATGACACCTGTCTGCCTGGACAGTCACCCAAAGTTTTTTAGTAATGTTGGGGCATTTATCTTTAGCCTATATGGCCCAAAGTCTCTGGCATACCTTTTAGTGATGTAGGAAATCTGACACAGTCTATCAGTCGCTTTTTTTGTGTCCAGAAGGATGCCTGGCAATGTTTTTTGCAAAGCAGGAACCTGAAGGACCATCTTGGCTTGTTCTGTTAAAGTTTAGAGGTCACTTTTCTATGGAACCTGCATGTCTAGTTTATATAGCATACTATCAAGCAGTCAATATCAGAACAGTTTCTTGTCTGGTGGCTAACTGTTGCCACAAAGTAAATTTCACATGAAGTTTTTTTAATGCCCATCATTTTTTTGTAATACATTGGTGCTGCCAGGAGCAGACCTGTCTCACTGTCTAGAAAAGTCTAAGTTTTTAAGATAATTTAAATGCCATATTTTGTATGTCTTTGAAGTGTTTGAAGACTACCTATCTAATTGAAATATATCTTTGTATACCTACAGAAACCTAACTAACATGACTATAAGTTTGGTTATCATAGATGACTATTAATCTGCATTTTTCAATTACACATTATAATTTTATATGAGTTACATCAACATCATACCTTAATCAAGAGTAGAAAAATACATACAACATAACAAAATTGACCTTAAGTTTATATCAATAAACTAAAATCACCCACTTCTATGGTGCTCTACATAGGCCAAACCAGTCTTTTATTTACAACATACAAAGAACATTTCCACCACAGTGTCTGTTTTAGAACATGCCATTCTACTCTAATGGTTCTTTGTTTATAGTTAGTTCAATGTTACACTGACTTGATAACTGTAAATTTTGTAGTCAGGTATTTTAAGGCTTTCAGCTTCACTTTATTAAAGCTTGGGTTATTTATTCTATTTGCATTTTCATATAAATATTATAATTTGCATTTCCAAGTAAGTTTTTCATTGAGATTGTGTTGAACTAGTGGGTCATGGTGAAACTGAATGTTAAAGCTTGTGAGGAAATGTATGCTGACTGCTCAGGAAGCAGACTATACCTGGAGATGCAGTGGAACAGCTCTGGAGGCTGAGCTGCAGTAGACCACCTCAGCTTCTGGAGGGAAAGTTGTCCTGACTCTTCAGGAACTCAGGCTGTACTTGAAGTTGAGCTGTGGTGGGGGATAGTCAGGCTGTACCTGAAGTTGGGCTGTGGTGGGGGGTGGTCTTCCTTCAGGATGTAGCACTCCTGCTCCTCTCCTGGATAGCCATTACAGCTGAGCTTTGCTCAACCCTTTTTCCCTTAAGGGGGATGCCCAGGAGAACTCTGTTTCTTCCTCTTTCCAGCCCAAGATGTTGCTTCAACTTGCTGAAGGAGAAACCTGCAGAAATGTAGAAATCTCCTGCCCTGGCTAAAAGTTGTTACTATTTTTTGCTTCATCTTGCTTGGTCCCCTAAGGGAACTTCTCCTCAAGTTTTTTTCTGCTCAGTCTTTTAAAGAAGTCTCAGCAATGTTCTTCTGTTCTGTGCCAGAGAATGAAGATCTTTACCCAAGACTTTTGAGAATGATTTATCTGGGAAGGAGGAGTCCAGGAGGGTGGCTACCTCTGCCAAAGTGTGAAAGGACAGCCCACAACTGAACAGGCAGAGTGGTTTATATAGGGTTTCTTAGGGGTGGAGCTTCTCCAGGAAGAAGATTATCTGCTCAGAGATTGGTTAGTTTCGTTGGTTAAGAGCAGATATGGCTCTGACTTCAGGGCCAAACTGTGTTTCTTTTTTTCTTTTCTTTTTTTAAAAGCTTTTTGGCTCTAATTCTAAGGCCAGAGCATATTTCTTTTCCTGGGTCTAATTCTAAGGACAAAGTATTTTTCTCTGGCACTGGTTTCAGAGTCAGAACATGTTTCTTTGGTTCTGGGTTCAGGAATAAATTGTTTCTTTCACTGGCTCAGTTCTAGATCCAGGCTGTTTCTTTTACTGGCTCTGGGTTTAGGGTCAGAGTGCTCAAAGATTGTTCAGTATCCTGCTCAGTGATTGGTTAGCTTCATTGGTCAGTGGGGAGGAACATAGATAGCTCTGATTTCAGGGCCAAACTGTATTTCTTTCATGGGCACTTTTAGCTTTTTGGCTCTAATTCTAATGCCAGGGTTTATTTCTTTTATTGGCTCTGATTCTAGGGACAATGTGTGCTTCTTTGACTGTGGTTTCAGAGTCAGCGACATTTTTAGGTTCTGGGTTCAGGGATACAGATTCTCTTTCACTGGCTCAGGTCCATGTAATAATAAGTTTCTGGCCTCTCTGACCAGAGGTCCTGACTGGCAGACCTGCAGTCCTATAGTCCCACAGAAACACAGAAACACACAGTTGCTTACATTAATTTTATTCTGATTGACCCAGGGCCCAGACATAACTTGCTAACTCTTTACTTTTAACCCATAACTCTTATTTAGCCATGCCTCTTGGTACCTTTTTTCCAGCAGCTTTTCAGCGTCCTTCTTTTGCGTCTACTGGTGTCATATAGTGGTGTTTCTCTTACTTCTCTGTTGTGAGCTTCCTATTCCTAGAGTTTTCTTGGTCTGGTAACCCCACCCATACTTCTTGTATGCCTCTGGCCAATCAGCTTTTTATTAAACCAGTAGGAGGGAGAGATATTTACAATATACCAGAACCACAAGTCCCAGATTGAAAGTGTATTTTTTTTCACTAGGTCTGGCTTCAAGGCCAGGGTGGGATTCTTTGGCTGGCCCTCTTTCCCTGCAGATGGGAGTCAAAGAGACTGATGAGAACATGGGAAACAGTAAATTCCTAGAACTTCATTGACATATGTCATTTGCTGTAAAGTGAGTTCTTTGGTTAGAAGCAATGTTTGATAGATAAAATATTCTACAAGTTCACAAATGTTTCATTTCCCAGCAGCATTGTGTTCAGGAAAAACAAATCCGTATCTGTAGGAAATGTCCTACTAATAACATAATAAACTGGCTTTCATGGTAACAATGATCTAATAATATAACTACCTGGCATTATTTTCTTGTTTAATCATTCATAAGAACTTATAACTTAATAATAATATGTGTTAATAGGGTTTTATTTATCTTCAAAAAGTTTATTCTGTATATTTTGATCACTTTTGTTTTCCTTCTCAGACTCTCCTCTTCCACCTTCCTGCAAACCCAACTTCATATTCTTTCTGTTACAGTGAGAGAGAGAGAGAGAGAGAGAGAGAGAGAGAGAGAGAGAGAGAGAGAGATAGTTTTCAGTGTCTGTTGTTTGTGCTGGCTAAGCACAGAACCTGTCCTGGTTGGGGTTGTATCTACTGCCACCCTCCTGAATACATTGATGTTTTTCATTTTCCCAGCAGCTAAGCTAGAGGTAGCACTTTATATCCACTTCCTTTACTTGTTTTTGGAACTGTTTCTGGCTTGAACTTGTGCAGGTTTTATGCATGCTGTCAGTCTCTGAGTTCATAAGTGCTTATGTCCTGCTATGTCTGGAAAATTCTTTTTCCTTGAAATCATCCATCTCATCTGACACCTAAAATCTACTTTCTTCTGCATAGATCCACAGGCCTTGAGTGTAGAGTTATTTACATCTTAGGTAGGGCCGAGCATTGTGAAATCTTTGATTCACTATTGCACCAATGAGCATGTCTTTCAGACAAGTCATTATTATACTCATAGACTTAAGAGTTGGGTGAGATTGAATATTAATTTTCTCTTCCAGTATTGAGTATAACACACTGAAGCTCTGTGAATGTGAGCCAATAGGGTGAAACTTCCAATTTCCAAACCAAATAGCTTTTGATTCTTAAAGTAAACAAAACCACTCTGGAGTTTAAGGTAAAAAACTAATTAAACATAAATTCATTGTCATGAAACTGGACAAAATGTAGATCAAGCTAGAAGTAGCATTTTTTTAAATTTTTGTAGTGAATTCTTGCCTGATTAGCAAGTACAAACCTGGTGTAGCCTCGTCTACAAAACGATGAATGTGGAACTTTCAGTGATAATTTATATAAGCGGACATAGAATCAGTAATGGCAATATGAACATATTTTAAAATTCTAGAAGGATTTGTGGTCTCATGAAGAAATTGTGTTGAAAAGTGAAGTCCAGTGAATTATGGCCCCAGAGAGGTTTTTTCCCCCACAGAATCTAAAGCTTGAGGTGTTTTTAACCCTATGAATTATTTAACCCTATTGTTAAATGTTGACTGTCAGTCTGCCATAGTGTAGTGACTTTTTAATGATGTTTGTCTTAGTTAGGGTTTCTATTGCTATGTAGAGATACCACGACCACAACAACTCATAAAGGAAAACATCTAGTTGGGGCTGACTTACAGTTCGTAGGTTCAATTCATTATTGTCATGGTGAGAAGCATGGTGGCATGCTGACAAACATGGTGCTGAAGAAGGAGCTGAGAATTCTATACCTTGATTTCCAGGTGCCAAAAGGAAACTCACACAAGGCCTAGCTTCAGCATATGAGACCTCAAAGCTGACACACAGTGACACACTTCCTCCCACACCTCCCAAAAGGGCCACTACCTATGTGCCATGCTCACAAACACATGCGTCTATGGGGGCTATTCCTATAAAAGCTTCCACAATGTTGTAATTACTTCCTTGCGAGTTTCATATAGTTATTTTAATCCTGTTGTCCCTCCTCTACCAACTCCTTGAAGACCCATCCCCACCTGTCTACTATTCCAATATTACATTTATATTTGTATTTATACCCACTTTAAACTAGCAGAGTTCAGTTGGTTTTAGCCAACTAACCAACTGTTTTTGGATGTGGGACCTGCTCTGGAATTTTGTACACATACCAGGGGTCACACCATTGAAGACAACAATCTCCGTCTCTCCGAAGCTGTCAAATGCCAGTAGCACTTTAATTGTGTAGGACTTCATGTCCATCTTCCCAGTCCATGTTGGGATTTATATAACTAAGAAGCTGTACATTAAACCTAAGATATAATTTGATGTTTGAATTACCATTATCTTTTTGTTTGAGGGGTGCTGATGGATATTCTCTAAGAAAATTATTGTTATATAAGATTCAACTGATTTTTAGTGAGGTTTTTTACAAAAAGAAATAGTTTTTCTCTCATTGTAATCCTAGAACTTAGAGTGGCTTCTGTTAGGATTTAACAATGTTTGGGCAACAGATTTTACAAAAAGAGAATTAAGAATGAGCACGTAAGTAATTGACAGTTCTATAGAGATTACAACATTTATAATAGCAACCAAACAAAGTTTGAAAACCAAGAGGAAGCCTCATTGGTTCCAGGAATGCAATAACTGGAGAAGAGCTTAATAAAAAATTCAACTGTGGCTAACATCCAGTGAGCACTAATACTAAACTCAGCTCTTTGTTTTATAACAGTACATGAAACATCACTGTCCATTTGTGCAACAACTGCCAACTTTACATTTAGGTTGGTCTATTGTTTGTTTGTGGATTTTAAAAATGAATTTATGTTTACTTACGAAGCTACTCATTACAGTGGTATTATTTACTGAATTTTGTTTTCCTGACTACCAACTAACTACCAAGTTCAGCTACACAAGGTTATAACTGCAGAAAAAAGAACCTGAATACTACAACCTTCTAGTTCACTAGCCAGAGAAATAAAGGGATTGTCTTAGAAATAAATGTCTTTGAAGCATGGAAGAAATTATAGAAAATGAATAAGCTTCATCAAACCTCATTTATGTGATAATTTTATAATTATCTTTATTTTAATCATTTCAGTTATAAAATATTGTTCTTCATTTTAATTACTTTCTGATTCATATTAAACTACAAAAATGTAATATTTTTCTGATATAATTGATATCAAAATGAAAAATTCAGAACAGTTCTAGAATTTCTACACTTATTATTGAACTTAGGAGAAGTATTATTAACGAATTTCTACTTTTAGTCCAACTCATGTAATTATAATCTCAAGTCCATTTAGACATTGAGCATTTTTAAAGACTATCCTAAGCATCTCTAAACTGAGAAATACCAACCCAGTGTTTCTAAATCTTATGCTAAAATGAAGTTTATTGTGACATTTTCATATGTATATATAACAAACATACTTTGGTGATGTGTATTTCTTATACTGACCATTCTTATTTTTGTTTTTAAATATTTTCAATTTATTCTTTAAAAGAATTCCTGCATATACAATGCATCATGATGATATTCACCTCCCACTTCTCTCAATTTCCTCTAGACCCTCCTACACATCTCCCCAACTTCATATCTCTCTGTCTCTCTCTTTCTCTGTCTGTCTCTCTTATATATATATTTGTTTTGAATGATAGTTATTCTCAAAGAACATGACTTTTTATTTAGAACACAAAATATGTACACGTAAATGTTTTTTACGTGTCTATGCAATGAGTCTATGTAGTGTTGCCCATATGTACATGGGTATGTGACTCTCACTGTTTACTGGAGAACAAGCCATCACATGAAGGAGCTTAGGCCACTTTCCTGAAGAAAAGTGATTCTTCTGCAATAAATAACAATTAGCAATAGCTCCTTAGCTAGGTATGGAGCCTCAAAAGCCCCTTCACCCTTCAGTGCTGGAATTGTAACTTGATCTTGTGAAGTCCCTGTGCAGATAACTATAGCTGCTGTAAGGTCATATATCAGCAGCCTTGACATGTGAAGAAGGCAGCATCTCACAGCACTCCTTCCCATCCTCAGGCTCCTATATTCCTTCTTATTCTCTCCTCCCCTTTCATGTATCATATAGTTTTTCTTACCACAAATACATTTCTAATTATATTGTGATAGGAATATAGTCATGTAAAAAGAATTCAACTGTCATGGGTTCAACTATTCAATATAGTCATGAGTTCAAATAACTTTACAATTATAATTAATATCATGAATTGAAAGTGAGTACACTGGCCTTGCTCTTGGTATTTCCGGTTTTTTTTTTTTTTTATTAGACATGGTGCTTACCTGGAAGACTGAGATCCTACCAAGCTGTGGAACAGTAGAAGAGCTTTTCCAGAAAACATCACATAGCACTAAACTAAGATACTAAGGGACTATGTATCTGTCTTTGTGTTTGTTTGTTTTTTTGTTTTTTTCATTTTTTAAATTACCTGTTAGGTTACTTCCTTGAATTTCACAACTCACCATTTCTTTGACCATCAAAGATAAAAGAATAATAAAAGAAAAATAAAGGAAATAGTTAAAAACAAGTAGCTGGAAAATTGGAATGTTCAAGAGAATAGCTGAGACAGGCATGACTTGAATAGACCAGCAGCAAAGTTTGTATTAGCTTTTCTTTTCTGTAGAGAGGAGTTACGTATATTTAAAGGACAAAATTGGAATAGACCTCTGGGATAACTGAAACTTTATCCCATTTGGTGTCTTATATTCACAGTTCATCTATGAAGATCCGTTTCTAAATGTGTGGTAATGAAAACCCAGAAGCTTTTATATGCTTCTCTACACTACTCAAAATTGGTGCTACTAGTTAAAAAAACATTCCTAATTTAACAACTCAAATTTTAGTAAAAATCATCAGATTATGGACTATTGCAAATTCTGCAGGAACATTCCACAAATGAAGCATATTTGAAAATTTGTACGCAACATCTTTTCCATTATTATACAATAATATAAGTAACTTTGTGGATATTAAGGGAAAATACATTGAACATTAGAGAATTTTGAGTGGGTGTTTGTCCTCTTAATTGAGTATTCATTCTTAAGTTAGGGAAAATTTTGGCGTGATCAGTTCATTTTTAAAATCTTATATATACTTTTTCTTGGTAAGGAAAAGTATATTTTGATCTCTAATAAAACTGTAGAAGCTTCCTGGCATATCAGAATACCACTGCATATTGGCTCATTCTTCTATTCTGGTCTATTAAAGAAAACTACAGATTTCCAGGGATATACATACTAGTTCAGTGATTCTTAGCATGCTTTACAGAGGCCCTTTTGCTGAGTCAAGGAAGGAGAGCACAGGCACAGTAGATGTTTTGCTGTACTAAGAAAATTTAAATCTGGTTATTCAATGCAACTCGATTTTCAAGATGGTCAAAACATACCTAGTAGTTCATTCTTTAGATTTAAAATAATACCATTTCTTGTTATTATAGTCATATTTATCTTTTCACTATTGTATATGTAAAATATGTATTTTATTACTATTGATAAACTAGTGCCCTCTGATGCCCACATCTCAATTCCATTTCTTGCCATTAGGTGACACTGGAGAAGCTATATATGACTCTTTACATCTACTAATTCTCAAACTGGAGTAACAGTACCTATCTCTTAGGATGTACTTGGAACTAATAATTACTGATGTTAATACTCATTAGAAGTTTATTAGCTGTCGTTACTAACATATGTAGTATTTTATGCTGAAATTAGATGCAAGTCACAGTTTTTCAAGTGAATAGCTTAATGAATACTGCTTGCAAAATAAAATGAAAGACTTTCATTATCAAAATATCTATATTGTATTATCTTTAATAATTTTTATTCATTCTTTTCACACATAGTACTCCATGGTTTTCTATCCCTTTTCTTCTCTCAGTTCCTTCCATCACCTCCCTCTCCCCCAGATCCACTCCTCTGTTTCCCTTCAGAAAAGAGCAGTCCTCCCAGAGATATGAACCAAACATGGCATAGCAAGCTACAATAAGATTTGGGTACATGCTCTTATACCAAGGCTGGACGAGGCAACCCAGGAGGAAGGAAAAAGATCCAAAAGGGTCAGAGACAGCCCCACTCCCGCTGTTAGGAGTTCTGCAAGAACACCCCGCTATACAACTGTAACATATATGTAGAGACCTAGGTCAGCTTCCTGCAGACTCTGATGCTGCCCCTAACTCCAGTTGTTTCTTCTAGTGCTCTCTCCCTCCTTTTACCCCCCCCCCCGACCTGATCAACCCTATTCCCATCTCCACCTACCTAGAATCCACCTGGTAAAATCTCTTCTAGTTCCCATTCTCAGGGAGGTCCATGCTTTCTTACTGGAGCACTCCTTTCTAACTAGCTTCTCTGGGTCTGTGGATTATAGAATGGTTATTTTTTACTCTACAGCAAATAATCCGCTTATAAGTGTGTACATACTACATTTATATTTAATGAGTCTGAGTTACCTCACTTGGGTTCCATTCACTTCCATCCATTTGCCTAGAAATTTTATGATGTCAATTTTTTAATAGCTTAGTAATAATCTACTATATACATGTACCACAATTCCCTTATCTTCTTCAGTTGAGGAACATTTGTTTCCAGTTTCTGGCTACTATGAACAAAGCTGCAATGAACATAGTTGAGCAAGTGTCCTTGTGCTAAGATGGAATGTCCATTGGGTCTCTGTCCAAGAGTTATACTGTGAGGTCTTCTGGGAGAATGAGTTTCAATTTTCTAAGGAACTGCCATATTGATTTCTTAAGTGTCTGTACAACTTTGAACTCCCACAAGCAGGAGTGTTCTCTTTGCTTCACATTCTCACCTGCATGAGCTGTCACTTAAGGTTTTGGTCTTAGCAATTCTGACAGGTATAAGATGAAATCTCAAAGTAATCTTGTTTGGCATTTGCCTGATAGCTAAGGATGTTGAACTTTCTTTAAGTTTTACTCTACCACTGAGATTCCTTTTGTTTAGAATTCTCAGTTTAGAACTGTACCCCATTTTCCTTTTTAATTGCATTGGTTTGTCAATGTTCTCTTTATATTTTGGATATTAGCTCTCTTTCAGATGTAGAGTTAGTGAAAATCTTTTCCCATTTAGTAGGCTGCCCTTTTTTTCTAGTGATAGTGTCCTATGCCTTCTAGAATCTTTTCATTTTCATGAAATCCTAGTTATTAATTGTCAATCTTAGTGCCTTTGCTATTGGTGTTCTGTTCATAAAGTTATCTCCTATAGCAATGCGATCAAGACTATTCCCCACTTTGTCTTCTATCAGGTTCAGTGTAACTGGCTTTAAGTGAATGTCTGATTGCATTGGCTGTCTATATTGTCTGTTGATTCCTTCACCACTTAAACCTGTCTTTAATTCCTTTTCACAAATTGGAAGCTTAGCTGGATGGGGTCTTGAAGTCACCACTCCCTTTACTCAATTTATCATCAAGATTTTTAAAAAGCAAAAACAAAACTTTTTTTTTTCTTTTTATCTACTTGAGCACTGAACTTAGGTCCATTATACTTCCTGGTGTTCCTCTTCTCCTGTACATTTTGTGTTTTTCTTTATCCAGTGATAAAGATAAAGATCTGCATAAGATTTATTATTAATAACCACATGATATAGTCAAAACTAGGCTGTCTTGAAATCTTTTTGCCAAGGTCATTAATTCAAAAGTCTTCAATTATCCTTAGGCAGATTTTCTGAGAAGGTTGGAAAACAGTCACATTCTTTGCCAAAATGTCACAAGAATGGTCTCTAGGCCACTTAATGATTTTTCTTCCCCTATGCAACCTATTGAGCCAGGATTTCATAATCTAAATCTACAATATTCTTAACATCACTGTTTTCCATACTACTGCAACTATGGCCCATCAAGCCCTGCTTGAAGCATTTATCTGTTTTAATAGTCCAAAGTCCCATAGTCTTCCACATTTCACAAATAATATGGTCAGTCATGTCAGGGCAGAATCCTACCTCCTGGTACCTTCTTCTGTCATAGTCACTATTCTGTTGCTGAAACACCATGTCCAAGGCCACTCTTTAAAAAAAAAAAAAAAGCATTTAATTGGTGGCTTGCTTACAGTTTCAGAGGTTAGTTTGTTATCATCATTTCAGGGATCCTTGTAGACAGATAGCTGAGAGGTCTACTTCTTGATCCATCAGTAGAAAGAGACTGGACCAGCCTTGGGCTTTTGAAACGCCAAAGTCCATCCCGAGTGCTACACATTCTTCAGTAAGGCCTTACCTACTCCAACAAGACCCACCATTCCTAATCCTTCTCAAATAGTTCTACCTCCTACTGACTAGGCATTCAAATACATGTACCTATCGGATCTATTCTTGTTCTGTCTACTACACTACTAAACAAGTAGTAGATGTGTTTCAGAGATTTACATGATAATTTTTTCTTTTTAATATTTATTTTTAAAACTGATTAACCAAACTAGTTAATTTTTTTGGTTTAATTGTTCAAAAACAAGTTTTTTTATCCTCTTAAGTTCTTACTAAACATGTAAAGCATTGTGATTATTATGACTATAATTTCAAAATTTAGTAATTTTAATACTTTTTTCAAAATGTAAAGGAATAAAAGCTTATTGAGTCCGAAGTGTTTTGAAACATCTGTAGTGTAAAATGCAGAATTCACAGTGACACCAAAGTTTACTTTCTGATTTTACTGCACAAGTTTGATATTATTTTTGTTTGTAATAAAAAGAATTGTATATCATCCAAGTGGTAAGATGTTTGACAGTAGTGCAGTTACAGTGATTTGTTGACCAAAGCAGTTGGTACAGGAGAAATAGCTGCTATTAATAAATCTGAAACATCTTTACATAACTGCTTCCTAGGAACCAATGGCAAATTATTCTTTCAGAAAGTAAAGAAAATGTGAAGTATAGTAGTCATAACAATACTTGATAAAATATTTAAGAATTCATAATGATCAATAAAAGAAATTTATGATTTGGTATAATTTCATTTTTACTATGGCTTCTATATCTTTTGCTTTCTTGCTTTGGAAACTTTTCTCATGTCTATTTACAGTGGCAAATTGAATATTTCTTTTATCATTAACTTTGTGGGTTACTGTCATGAATTGCTATAATAATTTCATCCTCCCTAATTATCTATCTTTTAAACTGAAGTCATTTCTATGCCACACAGGTAAAAGCCAAGCAACTAGAGACCAAGGCAGGAAAATCCACAAGTTGGAGTATAGCACTGTCTACATAGCAATACCCTATCTCAAAATTCAAAACATAATAAGTATATTTTCTATCCATTACCCCTATTGTTTTAAAGAAAACCACCAAGCATAATTTATTTTTGTCTGTAATTTTTATCATGTATTTCTGAAGTATATGAACTCTTTTTAAACATAACCCCATATTAGTTATTGGTGTCATTGTTTTGTCCTGACAAGAAGCAACGTAAGGAACAGTTTATTTGACTTCTGGTTTAAGAAGGGATACAGTCCATCACAGGGAAGAAAACATGATGGCAGGAGTAGTATTTGTCACCTTGCATCTTTCTTTAGTTAGGAAGCAGAGAAATGACAGGAAATGGGACTAGAATATGAAGCCTGTAGCCCCACACCCATTTCCCCAGAAAGCTCCCACTTCATATGGTTTCACAAACTTTCAAACACCAACAACTGGGGACAGTTTTGAAACACATAAGATTATATAGGATGTTGCACATTTAAACCACAATAACCATAGTGCTATTATATCAAAAATATGATAATTTTATTATGTTGTAGAACATCTGGTATAATTTTGAAATTTTATTGACTTTGGAAATATCATAACTTATGACAACAGCAAATGAAAGCCCTTTTGTTCAGTTGGAAGGAAGGAAGGAAAGAAGGAGCAAAGGGAAGGTAAAAGGAAAGAGAAAGAAGAAAAGCCAATGTACTTTAGACTAAGTATTTCTTTAGACAGGAAATAGTGGCGACATTCCAGGAGAAATATGTGTGTTAAATATAACTCTTTTTCATAATCTTAAAAATTACAATTTTCATTTGATATCTACTTTCAAGGGTGCAGCAGTTTTTGTTATATCATTATCTGCATCTTTCTGCATATTTAAGTCACAAATTAAATTTTTAAGTGCCAAAGAAAACTAAACTATAGATTTAAAGATTAAAATCTTTATCTTCCTTACAAATATATAAAATCATATATTATAATGATATAACACTTGCTAGTGAGTAAACATTTAAACATATAACCTTATATAGGATGTTTCACATTCAGTCTACAATAACCATGGTGTTATTGTAGCAAAATGTGATAATTTTATAATGTCATAGAACATATGGTATAATTTTCAAATTTTATTGACTTCTAAAATATCATAACCTGTGACAACAGCAAATGAAAGCCCTTTTGTTCAGTTGGAGTAGAAGGTCACGAATAGGAAAAGAGCAATCTTCCTAGTGATGGCAGCCCCAGATTTATGAGCTGGACATACAGGTTCACTCTTAAAGATGTAGACCTTACAGAGCTTACAGAGGCTATTAAAGCTAGACACTTATACTTCATGCAGGTGTTCAGGCCAAAGCAATCTCAGAATGCAGAGGTTTGGACTTCTGACTCTGAACTTTCAGTGTTAGTGACTTACAGCTCTATGTGCTTTGGTTAGAATTTTATTGCTCTTCAAATGCCAAAAACCCATCAAAGAGTTAAGAGTTCTTGAGCTTGGGTGTTGGATCCCTTGATTCTTAAGATACTTAGCAGCCGTTGTAACAACTCTTGAGCTTTGGGGCTCTAGGTCCTTGGCTTTTAACTCTCCCAGCAGCTTTTGGGAATTTTGGTCAGTGGCTTGGAGAGAGTTCCAGTGTTATGTTGCCTCTCTCTCTTCACAGCTACTGACCCTTAGTAATTAAAACTTTGATTTAGTCTTTGTAACTTTTCAGCCACCATTTTGCTGCTGGCACTGATCAATCTGTAGTTCATACAGCCAGCTTAACCTGACCTGCTTATGATAAAGAGCACAGTAGAAAATACCATTGTGGAGAGGCTTTTCCAACCAGGGATAGTACACAGGCCTGAAGTTCTTCCAAACACAGCCTTGTGTCTATGTAGTTCTTGTTCCACCAGACATGTTTCACATATGTCCCAGTCAGAAGTGTCAAATTTGCCCCATCACATACCTTGTTCTCTCTTAAAAATGTGGCCCATTTTTAGTAGTTATTAGTCTGTGTGTGTGTGTGTGTGTGTGTGTGTGTGTGTATGTGTGTGTGTATGCACACACATAATTGTACCTAATGTATACTTACATGGGGTACCATGAGCTTTCTCTTTTCCCTGTCAGCTTGTCTATAGGTGTCCTTTCCCAGGTCTTGTTTAGGCACTTTTGTTGTTGAGATGCCATTGGTGAAGGTCCCCTGCGCCAGACAACTTTTGAGGCTCCTCATTGTTTTTCAATATGCCCTTGGTGATTCTACTTATATTCTTTTCCTCTTATATTCTTTTTTTTTCAGTTTCAACTTACAGAAAAAAAATGTAACCCAAGAAAGGCTAAATTTGGATTAATCTATTTAATGAAAAATGTTTTATCGTATACCTGAAATTATTTAATTTGCTGTTGGAGTTCTATGGGTCATTAAGTTTATAATTTTTGACATTTAATTATTTATTGGTAAAATTTGTTAAAAATATAGAGATGATCACAGCAGAAAAAAATCTGCTTTGATATTTATGTATTTTATTCTCACATGTCTGAATTTTTATTTTTACTATGAGACAAAATTTCTTGTTGTGAGCTATAAAAAAATAAAAATAGGTAAGCTCTAATGGTAATCTTCTGTTTCCTCCAAATAATAATTACAGTAAATGAGTTACAGAAATAATTTCTTCATAATTTTTAAAATATAATAAGTGAATCAGGTTTTCACATGTAACATGGTAGAATGAACATGATAATGCAATAGAACTGTTACATACACATATCCATGCATGTGAAGTTTTGAGGATAGCATCAGGTGTCCTCAATTCTCATTTTATTTGAGACAAGCAAGCTGGCCCATGGGCTTATGAGGATTCGTCCATCTCTGTATCTCGTGGAGCCATAGGAGCACTGGTGTTGCAGATCTAGTACCACATCAGACTTTTTTTTTGTTAGTTTTAGTGATGTAAACTCAGAACCCCATTTGTGCAGCAAATGCTTTTTCTTCCAAATCATTTCCTCAGCCCCCCAGAATTTATCTTGACAAAGCAGTTAGCTAAGTTAAATTAATATTAACTTGAAATGTCTTTAATTTTGTTATTACTTTATTTAATTGGTAAATGTGCTAACCATATTTTACATATATGAGCTATATACAGTCCATTTTATATGTGTATATCAACCTCATGTAATCTAAACACTGAGAGTCTGTTAAACCTTTTTTTCTTTTTCAAAGATTTGTATTTTACTCCAAGGAAGTGCTGATACAGATGGTGCATTGTAATTGAGGCCAGAGTAAGAAGTACCTATTTGGATTATAGCTACATTTTGATTGTACCATGAAAATTAAACATTTTCTATTCAGTATGGCAAGTATCCATTTGTCAAGTCGTCTAGAAAGGGACTTATCCAGAGCTTAAATCACTATGCCCATTTATTGGTTATTGCTCAGATATCCTACTTTTAAGATAGTTAAAATAAAGAGTAACTTTTTTTTATTATGAATAAAGAAGTCACATTCTCTATCCATGTATATCCTTATTCAAGGTCCCTTCCCCCTCCCACTACATCAGGTCATTCTTTCTTCTCCATATCTCCCCATCCCCACCTTGGGCAGGCGATCCCAAGGTCCCAATATTGTTTAGTTCAGCCTTCACTACTGGCAAATCCAGTTTTCTCCCCCCAACATCAAGACTGAGTCAGGTGTTCCTCTAGGGGGAGTGGGAACCAAGGTGTCAGTCCAAGGTGTTTCTGATCCCAAGCTGTTCCGTGGTTGTGGTTTGCAGCTTGGGAAAGAGTAACTTTTAACTTCTTTCTGGAACCATGGGTTTTATATTTTTATTTCTTTAAGCAATGTCCGATTGTAACTTCATACCATCCTAATTTGCACAATATCATTTTATAGTCTGTACAGTTATTATGTAAAAATGCTTTAAATAGCTAAAAATCTTGATTGTTTTTTAACACATTTTTTATCTTTAAAAGATTAATATAAGTTGGCCATTATAGTTTATTATAAATTTAATGATTTTAGAAGCATTCTTTTTTGTTCAACAATAAATTTTTAACTAGAAATATTTCACCAGCAAATAAATAATTTGAATATAGTTTGATTATAATTTTATGAAACTAAATGTTTTCAATATATTTTAATAAGACTAATTAAAAATTGTAACTGAATAACCAAAATTCTATCAATAGTATTATTTTGTTTGTAATCAACATATTACCTACTATTTTGTTACAAAAGAAATTCTTGTCTTTGAGAGAATATAGTGGTGTTATTTACATTAATTCATATGGCTTGTTTAAAAAAATGCTGACTCCTTTACTTAATGGGATTCATCCCTTGTGGCAGTGCAAACGGCTGCACCAGGAGCTTCATCGTCTGAAAGAGCAGAAGCAGACTTCAGCAAACAACACGAGACATCCGACTGCTGAAAACAATCAGGAACGTGCTCTGAAGGTAAATGGCCATTCCTTCTTGCAGGCAAATGAAGGTTGTAAGCCCTTGGTGCCAGCTTTCTGTGCTGCATATATCAGTTGTGTACATTTCAGCAATAGTGAGATGTGCTGTTTGCCAACAACCTCTTCTTTAAACACAGATACAGCACCCTTTTGTTATGGTATTATTTTATTTCATGTATGTATACATGAAAAAACATATTTCTGAAATTTGAGTGGTATTATATTAATAACTTCTGGTATATATTCATTTTCTTTCTGTTTTTTATGTTATTATTTTTTTACTTAATAAAAATTGACCAGTCCAAAAGGAATAATAAATCATCAGCTTTTTCTTGGTAGCAACATTTATTATATCAATTTTCAACATGTTGTAGTATTTGTCACCCAGAGAACTGACATTGCTGCAAGGACATGTGAATTTGTTTGGAAACTGAAGGGATGCTTAAAACATTAAAACAAAAGAAAAGAAAGACAGTGCATTCAGCTAGAACTTGAAAAATGTCATACACATTTTATGATGTGCTCTATCTCATTGCAATACAGATCCAGTAATCCAGAGAAAAGGCCATTATTAGGAGTCTTACTATTTGAGTGGGGGTGTGCTCATGACTTTCCATTCTACTGTTCTCTTTTTCTTTTCTTTGGGGTGTGGTGATAGTTCAAGATGGTTTCTCTGTAGTCATGGCCGTTCTGGAACTCAGTCTGTAGAACAGATGGCCTCAAACTTGGAGATCCATCTGCCTCTGTGTCCCTAGTGCCACCATGCACTTCCATTCTACTTTTAAGTTGCTTTAGTTTTTAGTAAAGTGTCTGTGAAACATTCATAGTCTATGCCCCCAAGGTGCATTTATGCTCATTTACAAGTTTTGTCTGTGAGGAAAAAAAAAATACCTTTTTATTGTGCAACAAAAGACTTGCTAGGATTATATTATAATTAGTTCACTTAAATTCATTTTTATCTTAGATTATAAGTAAATATCTTCACTTTAGGAATCTGACACATTAAACCAAAACTCACAAGACAATCTCAAACAGTGAGTGAAGGCTGTGGGCTCAGTCAGTAACATCTTGCTATACAGGGGGGGGGGAACCTTAAGATACCGAGCACTCAGATGAATCACTAACTACTGAAATGTGCATTTGTGACACTGATGTGGAGACTAGTGCTTCCAGTCTAATCAAGTCCATGAGCTCCAGGATCAGAGAATCCTGTCCCTCTGTTCCACATGAAGTTGAGTATTGTACTTTTAAGGTCTGTGAAAATTGTGTTGGAATTTTGATAGAGACTACATTGAATCTGTAAATTGCTTTTGATAAGATGACCATTATTACTATGTTGATTCTACCTATCCAGGTGCATGGGAGATCTATTTTCTTCAATTAAAGTTCTTGTCAAACAGGTCTGTCACTTTTTTGGTTAGAGTTACCCCAAGATACTTTATATATATATACTATATATAATTTATATATATATATTTATAATAGCTATAAAGAGTGGAACATCTGTTTTTATATGAGTACCACCAGACTGTCTTTGTCACTATAGCTCTGTAGTGGTGTTATTTATGTCTGGTTATGCTAATGCCTCCAACAAACATCCAATTCTTTTGTTAATTTTGTGTATTATTCTTTTAATCTCTACTTCATTAATTTCTTATTCTTTATCATTTCCTACCCCTCTACTATGGTTGGATTTGGCTGCCTGTAGTGTTTTGAGAGCAATGAGGTATACCATCATTAGATTATTTGATACTGACACTTATTTCTATACATTTTCTTCTTAAGATTTCCTTTGCTGTTTCCTAAAGGTTTTGATAGGTTGTGTTTTCATTATCATTTGCCTTTAAGAAATTTTAATTTTCTTCTATGATTTCGTGAATAGTCTATTGTTATTTAAAATGTATTTCTTATTGTTTTGTGTGGTTTTGATAGTTTCTCTGATGTTAGTTCCTAGTTTTATTCGATTGTGGTTGAACTAAATCTAAAGAGATTTCCACTAAACAGGTGATTTATTTTTGCTTTGAAGTCCCCGGTGTCTTGGGTGGTCTAGTTATTTCTTTCTAACTTTAATAGCTTCTTAGAAGTTTGCAAGTATCTCTCTATAACAGCTATCATTTATCATTAAATATCATTATCACAAACATGCAGAAGTGACAGAAATTTATATTATTTCTTATTTTTACTAAATACAAGTTAGAATCCTTATCTCAGGCCCTGTTTTAACTGAAATAGCTATAACATATTGTTACATGATATGTCCTGAGTCCAAATAACAAATTGTTATGCTTGATGATGACTTTAGAACACTTATTTCCCACTTTGTATGAGCATACATATTTTTAAAAGTTATATTTAATTCTCATAAAATTACCTATTCTTTGGGGATAATTAAAAATAATTATAGTAATCCATAATTATCTTTTATCTATAGTTTGTGTATACCTGGAAATTTAATAAAAAATAGCTTAATGGCAACTAACTTATAAGTTTACCACTATAAGTTTCAAAAATATTTTGTAGAAAAATGTCATTACTAAATTTCACACTTTCTATGCATTAAAAGTGTTTTACACATTTTTCAGTATGTATATGTGTGTGGGGTGTATGCTTGTGTGTGCCTGTGGATATATGACTGTGTAGAGCATATTCTTGTGTGGATATATATATATATATATATATATATATTATGTGTGTGTGTGTGTGTGTTTATGCTTGTGTGTGTCTGCGCCTGTGTGGGTATATGCCTGTGTGCTGCATGTTCTTGTGTGGGTATCCATGTGGAGTCAGAGAGTCAAAACAATCCTGTTCAGTAATAGAACTTCAGGAGGCATCACCATTTCTTCAAGCTATACTATAGAGCTACAGTAATGAAAACAGCCTGTACTGGTATAAAAACAGACTTCTCCATCAATGGAATCAAATTGAAGATCCCTATCTTTTTTTTTCTTTTTTTTATATCTTTTTCTTTATTTATCTTGTATTTATCAAAAAAACAGTAAAATGAATTTAAAATGCTGAAAAGTTAACAATAACTATAAAGAGGATAAGAATCATAAGCATGACTTATCAAGGGTGAAAATGCAAATAAGATTGCTACACATATATTTACTTTGTGTTCAGCTTTCCCCTCTGAATTTTTTCTTTTCCATCCCTGTATATCCTTATTCAAAGTCCCTTCCCCCTCCCACCACATCAGGTCATTTTTCTTCTCCACAACTCCCTATCCCCTCCCTGGGCAGGGAGCAGACAGTCCTATGGTCCCAATGACCCAATAATGTTTGGATGAGTCCCCACTCCTGGCCAAATCCAGTTTTGTCCATCCTCCCACAAGAGTGAATCAGGTGTTCCTATAGTTGGAGTGGGGTCCGAAGGGTCAATCCAGGGTGTTACTAATCCCAAGCTGTTCAGTGGTTGTGGTTTGCAGCTTGGGCATGCTTGGCTTTTTTTCTTGTTTGTTTGTTTAAAGACCACTAATGAGTGAGTAATCCCCTGCTTATCTTTCTGAGATTGTGATACCTCACTCAGGAGGATATTCTCCAAATCCATCCATTTGCCTGCGAATTTTAGGATATCATTTTTTCTTACTGCTGAGTAGTATTCCATTGTGTAGATGTACCACAGTTTGTTAATCCATTCTCCAGTTGAGGGACATCTAGGTTGTTTCCAGGTTCTTGCTATTACAAATAATGCTGCTATGAACATAGTTGAGCTAACACCTTTGGAGTGTGACTGTGCCTCTTTAGGGTATACACCCAGAAGTGGTATTGCTGGGTCCTTGGGGAGATTGATTCTCACTTTTCTGAGAAACCTCCATATTGCATTCCAAAGTGGCTGAACAAGCTTACACTCCCACCAACAATGGAGGAGTGTCCCCCTTGTTCCACATCCTCATCAACATAGGCTGTCATTTCTGCCTTTTATCTTAGCCAATCTAACAGGTGTTAGGTGGTATCTCAAAGTTGTTTTGATTTGCATTTCTCTCATGGCTAAAGATGAAGAGCACTTTTTCAGGTGCCTTTCAGCCATTTGTAGTTCCTCTGCTGAGAATTCCCTTTTTAGATCTGTACTCCATTTTTTGATAGGGTTATTCAAGGTTTTGGGATCTAAATTCTTGAGCTCTTCTTTATATACCTCAGAGATCAGTCCTCTATCACTTGTAGGGTTGGTGAAAATCTTTTCCCATTCTGTAGGCTGGCGTTTTGTCCTATTGACAGTGTCCTTGGCTTTGCAGAAGCTTCCCAGCTTCAGGAGATCCCACTTATTGATTGTTGGTCTTAGTGCCTGTGCCACTGGTGTTATAT
>PVIH01009014.1:0-85863 GCA_004025045.1 Sigmodon hispidus | reverse complement strand
AAAAAAAAAATTCAGAGGGAAAGATGAACACAAAGAAAATATAGGTGTAGCAATCTTATTTGTATGTCTACCCTTGATAAGCCATGCTTATCATTCTTATCCTCTATATAGTTATTGTTAACTCTTCCACATTTTAAATTCTTTTTACTGTGTTTTTTTTTCTAATAAATACAAAATAAAGGAAAATAAAAAAAAAAAAATAAAATAAAATAGTACTATGCTATAAAAACGTTAAAGTATATAAAATGGGTCAAAAATTAAAGATTAAAACCATGCTAGCAAATAATACAATGAAAAAATTCAATTAATCTATATCATTGGTGTTTTCTCACACTGAGTACATGAACTCAAGCTTAGTAGTTCTATATTCTATGTATTTATGTATGTATCTGTGTGTCAGTATATCTAGGTAGCCATCAATGTATTCACAATTTATTTATCAATCTATAACATATGATAATATATAATATATTTGTCACCTCTGTCTCATTCATCTATAATCTATGTATCTATGCATGCTGTCTATCTATCCCTCTATCTATCTACCTACCTATCTTTCATCTCTATTTATCTATCTAACTTTTTACCTCTCTGACATATATCTACTATTTCTATTCAGCTTGCAACTATCAATACCATCATTTTCAGCTGCTGGCTTTATTTGAAAGTTTGCCTCTAAAACACTTGTTCTTGATCCTTTTGCTCTAAAGTATCTTTTTACCTGCAGATGGCTCCACCTCAGGCTTGCTTTTGTGTTCCACTTTACAACTATCATCTTAGATTAATACCAGAGACACTTTGCCCTAATGGAGTTTCAGCTAGAAGGAGGGAGAAGTAAAAAGGAAGCTCCTGCTAAGTGAATATGTCTGCTCATTTTCTCCTGTGTTTTACATGCTTTCGGTATAAAAGAAATCGCAAAATGCAATGGATTAAATGTAAATGTGAAGTGAGGAACTATGTGATAAAAAGAGAGACAGATAAAATGTACTTGAAACCAATGGGCAGACTCTATATTGAGCTGATATAATACTTTAATTCTGTCATCCCTGTGGATAGCACAGGTTGACAACATTTCAAAGATAACAATTATTTGGACTAAATCCAAGATTATATTTTAAATAAAAATGTTTATAAATCACAGCTCCCCCACTATAAATAGGAAGAGCATACAAGTGATCACTTAAAGCAGTAGTCTTATCTTGCACTACAAGCTGTTTCTTAAGTTGATTTGACTAAAAACTGATTTTTCCCCCTCCAAGTGAAAAAGCTTGTTTTGACCTACATATGAAGTTCAATTGGTTCTTCTCTGTTATATGAATAAATGTTATATAAATGAATATATTAGAAATATTATATAATGAACAATTTATATGAAGGATATTAAAAGCTGCATGAGGAAAAGGCCAATCAACATAAAAGGCAAATCTATAACAAATTACATATGACTTCTCACTAGATACTCTGAAAGGTAGAAGAGTCTGGAGAGATGTGTTGTAGACTATAAGAGACTCTAAGATGCCAGACTAGACAACTGTACTCAGCAAAACTTTCAACTATAATAAATATAAAACAAGATATTTCATGATTAAAGTCAAATTTAAACAATATTTATCCACAAATCCAGTTCTACAGAAGGAAAACTTCAACCCAGGATGATTAACTAAACCTATGAAAAAATAGGCAATACAAAAATCTTTATCATCCAAACTCAAAGAAAGGACAAACACATACAATCACATACACAGACACAAACAGACACACACACACACACACACACAATCACATGCACACAATCACACATACACACACAACCACATATTCACAAACACAAACAAACACATTATCACCACCACCAACAATGAAAAAATAACAGGAATTAGCAATTATTGGTCAAGAGATCCTAAAAAAACTTTTGACAGACTTCAATACCCTTATATAATAAAAGTCATGGAGAGATTGATTATGCAATGGATATACCTAAACATAATAAAGGCAATTTATAGTAAGCCGAGAGCTGTAGTATGAGGTGTCTGGTCAGGCCTTTCTGGCCTAGCCCCAAGGTTTAGACCCACAGATGTGCAGACCTGCAGTCACACAGAAACAGACACTTGTATTAATTTTATACTAATCCACCTATGGTCCAGGCATATAACTTGCTAATTCCCTCATTTTAACTCAACTCATAATTCTTATCTTGTTTAGTCATGTGATTTGGTACTTCTTCTCAGAACTGCATTTCAGCTTTTTCCTCTGCTTCTGTTGGCATCTCATCTGGAGTTTCTGACTGTGTCTTCTCGGTATCTCTTCTGACTTCTCTACAACAACTATGCTCTGTTCTTTCTGTTTCTAGAGTTTTCTTAGTCTGTGAGCCCTACCCATACTTCCTGTGTACCTTCAGCCAATGAACAATTTTTATTAAACCATTAGGCAGGGCAAATATTTACAATGCAACAATATAATCCCACTACATATAGCCAACATCAAATTAAATGACAAGAAACTCAAAGCAATTTTACTAAAATAAAGAACAAGACAAGGCTGCCCATGCTATTGTTATCTATTCAATATAGTACTGGAAATTCTAACTAGATCAATAAAACAACTAAAGGAGATCAAGAGGATATAAATTAGGAAGAAAGTAATCATTGCTATTTGCAGATGATATAATAGTATACATTAGCAACTACAACAACTTCACCAAGGAACTCCTACAATTGATAAACACCTTTAGCTAAGTGGTTGGATACAAGATTAACTGAAAAAAAAAAAAACCCAACCAAACAACAACAAAAAACCCAAATCAGTAGCCCTCCTATATATAAATGACATCTGGGCTAAGAAAGAAATCAAAGAGACAACACCTTTCACAGTAGCCTTAAATAATATAAAATAACTCACTAGACTGTACATTTGAAGTCTTCAAGTCCTTCAAGTACACTTCAAGGATGCTTTAGCAAAGCATCCTTAGCCATCAGAGAAATGTAAGGTCTCTGAGATTCCATCTTACACCTGTCAGAATGGCTAAAATCAAAAATTGAAGTGAAAGCTGATACTGGTGAGGATGTGGAGCAAGGGGAACAATACTTCATTACTGGTGGAAGTACAAATCAGTACAAACACTTTGGAAACAAATATAAAAGTTTCTCAGAAAATTGGGAAGAGACCTACCTCAAGACCCAGCTTTACCATTTCTGGATGCTTTACCATATCACAATGACATTCAACTATGATCATAGCAGCAAAGGAAATGTGGTACATTTACACAATGGAGTATCACTCAGCTGTTAAAAACAACAAATTCATTAAATTTGTAGCAAAAGAACAGAATTATAAAAATCACCATGATTTACTCAGACCCAGAAATACAAACATGGCATGTGCATATTTGTAGGTGGATGTTGTCATGCTACAGTTCACAGACCCTCAAAACTAGTATTAAGGAGGATTTAAGGGGACACCTGAATATAGCAAAATGTCATTAATCATTTTATTAATTCATTCCTTTAGTAGAATAGTGTATTTGAGTTTACCATAGATCCCTAAGCTATAAAGTGTCAGGTTTTTGGTCACTTAGGCAGTACAAGGTGTGGATTCTCTCTCATAGGGTAATCCTTCAGGAACATCAGATATTGATTGGTTATTCCTATAATCTCTGTGCACTAACATATGCTGTGCCTGCATTGCTGGCAGGATAGCATTACAAATCAAACGATTTGTGGCCGGGTGGACATTTACATTTCTCTTTTGGTATTGTGCAGGGTTCCTTTCTGTACATAACACACTAACACTTAGGGATGAATGCTTTATGTAGGCACCAGGTGGACTTCTCAATTTTCGATGAATTGAATAGGAGTTGTTTTCAACCATGGAGTCTTGCTGTCTGTTTGTGGAGAGCAACTCATAGTTTTGGTAAGAGCCTGGGTTGTTTGAGATTCTCATTGGACGCCTTTAGCCAACAGCTCAGCGAAATGTTGCCAATTCTGGGAAAGGAAGCTTCATTTGATGACAAGAGATGGACAATTGCAGACTCTGTATGCCTCATTATTTGGCAATTTTATTTAGATTGCCTCTATATATGTATAGTTTTGGAATATTTTACTCTGCTAGGTTTCCATACTATCCTCCAAATGCCTTTTAATTTTAGCTGTGTCTCCCTGTATTCCCTCCTTTTTCCTCTTTGCTCCCCATCTTCACCCAATTCTCTCATTCCAGCCTTACCTCTGATGATCTATAACTATCTATTCTATATCCTTTTCCTGGGAAGAGCGATCTGTAGATCTTCCACCAAGTCCCTTAATCTATACCTAACCACCAAAGCTTACTTATCATTGACATAACAGCAAGTATCCACATAGAAATGAATGCAAATGATATTTGTTCTCAGGTCTGGTTTACTCCCATTTAAGATTATTTTATTCTAGTTCTATCTAGTTACCTAAGAATCTTATTTATTTTTAGCAGCTGTGTAGTCTCCATTGTATAAATGTAAATTGTGTAAATGTAAATGTTTCTTTAACCATTCATTTATTGAGGGCCATCTAGGTTGTTTACAATTTCTGGCTATGATGACAAGAATGGCAATGAATAGGGTTTAACAGGTGTTATCTGTGGTAGGATTAAGCATCCTTTGGGTATATTCTCAAAAGTGGTACATCTGCATCTTGAGGTAGATAATTCCCATCTTCTGGAGAAACTACCACCCTGATTTCTTTACTGTGTATAGAAGACTTATTTAACACTTTATGAAATTCTAAAATGTTTTGGGAATTGAATAATCTTGAGGACTTCTTTGGATAAAATTGCCTTTGAAAAAGATAAAGATAGTAATATTTAACATAACCTCACTGTGAGTCTCAAGAGAAAGATTTTTGTGGGAAATTAAAACTTTCAAAATTATTCTAATGTTATTTGAATGAATCAAATAGAATAAAATAATTTTTTATTAAAATTATGATATACCCTTTAATGTACACCTAAAATTAAAGTTCAATCAATACATATCCAAACATACTTATAAATATAAAAGACAAAAATTTTAGGAAAGAAACATTTACTCTAAATAAATGAAATAAAATCAAATATATTTTATTTTCTTTGAGATTTTTTCATATTCCAGTAAGATAATTTGCAGAGTATCACATGTTTCTTGTATCACATAAATTTAAAATACACTGACCTATCAATTAATTAATTTGTTACTTATAAAACTTGTAAATAAAATTTTCTTATATATTTTCTTGTACTGGAAGGCTATAGGAATATGGTTAAAAATATAAATCACTGAATTATAGCTATACTTATAAAGTAAATTTATCTACAATAAAAAGTCACATACAAATAGTTATAAGCTCAAGCAGTAAATGTGTATCTTAGCATAAACGATTTTCAAAAAACATATGCACATTATTATAAAATTTATATCCCAGACGGTATAGATATATTACAGATGCAGCTATGAAAGCCTAAACTACAAACATTTTAGGTAAATGTGAACAGTACCTTATTTGGAGGTGTCTAAGGATTTTACAGACTGAAGGTAAAGCCAGGTGTTATTTTAAATATCATATAAATGGCTATTTATAATATGAAAATGATTGTATCTCAGAATCTGATCAACAAATTTAAAATCCAAATGGCAACCTGTGGATAACCAGCAAGGTTGAGAATGCAATCTCTTCCTATCTTGGATGTGTGCCTTCCTCAATCCTTACATGCTGCCATGACAAACACCATGAATATAGTATGTAAACACATAACATCAGCTAAAAAATGAGAAACCCTAAAAGATTGTTTAAGATACTCAAAATTAAATAATAATGACAATTTGGGATCTTATCAAATCAGAAAATACATTGTTATAGAATTATAATACCCATTGTTTCCTAACTGATGTTTGTTGTTTTCATGTGTCAGCACTGTTTGAAGCACTGTTTCTTTTAAAACCTCACAAGCAGATGCGTAATTATTATATTACTTCTATTTACAAAACTTGTATTTACACTCTGAGATAGGTTGTCTCTAAGTTAATAAATAATTGAGTCAGATATTAAAGCCAAAATATATGACCTCTAAGCCCAATTTTAAATCAAAATTTGCTATTATTTACAGCATTTTCACAAATGTGAAGAAACACTTCAAGAAGTATAAAATAGTATCATTTCTTTATAGAGAGTATTTTTATGAAACAACATTGGAAAATGAGTATTATGCAAACTCCTTTCTATAAACGAACTCAAACAGCAGCAAACCTGTGCAAACAGCAAGTTACATGGGTTCCATAAAACCTTTCCAAAGCAGAAGATGAACATGAAATTAGATTGAATATTTACTAGGTGAATACATTATCTGTGGCATGTTTGTATGACAGAATGCCTTTCAGAAATTGAAGCACTGCCTTTGACTTACTGATAATGTAAGAAATATAAAAACAAGTTATAAAATGGTAAATAGAACATGGGTTATGCTAGATATTGTTGATTTTACAACTAGATGCAGTCTCCATTTTTCCTTCTGTGTTCTCTCTTTCCAGAGCACAGATTCTATTATCATGTACTCATCCCTATAATTTTTTATATTAAGAATATTAGATATTTCTCCCCAGAGGAAAAAAAAATAAAAGCACCAATGACATAGGTAGGGGTTGTGTGGCACTTGAATGGATCATACTATTTTGTTTTAACTCATAGAAAAGGAAACCAGAGTGCATCTTCATAACAAAAGCAAAGACAGTCTTTTTATTACATTTACTAATTTATTTGTGCATGCACATTTGCAATGGTATCTATATTGAGGTCAGAGGTCAATATGATTTTTTTTCACCATGTGAAATTAAATTCAGATTGTCAATTTTTGAAAGCAAGTCTCTTTGGCTGACCACTAAGTAATCTTGCCATCACAGAAGAGTCCCTTTATGGTTTAAGGATGTTATAAAAACAGCTGAGGACACTCATTTCTTCAAAAAAATTCTTTCAGTAGAATGATGGTTTAAAAAAAAAAGTTGATTTGTCAGGGAGGCAGGAGAAAAAACCATGTTGGCGTAGGAAGGTTACTGCAAGAAAAGCTGGAGGGAGAAAAATAGAGGGATAAACAATAGAAAAACACAGTGACATTTATATATACCAAAGTGAAATATATTTCTTTATATTTTAGCTTAACATTATAGATAATGGTTAGGAAATAACCAAACATTAAGAAGAAAATCACTTAAGTGTTAAATTTCTAATATATTATAAGTTCACCTTAAGATGTATTTATTCTTCTGATTAGTAACTGTACTGAAAAAGTTACTGTATTTATCTCGTTTTTGGACATTTCTGTCCATACACTCTAACTATTCTACTGTGTTTCACGTTATTTCAATTTTGATGTTGGTCATTAGTTTGGGCTATGTAAATTTTTTCTTTTCATATAAAACAAAAAAATGAAAACCTTATATGTGTGGAATTGAAAAAAAGAAATACAAGAAAATGATTCAAAATTACACTAAGACACTTTGCATTTAGTATACCAGGTAGAATATCTTATCAAAGTATCAGACAAAAGTAAACAAAAAAGTAGAATGTGGAGAGAAGCTACCTTAAGGGAGGTTTCTATTGTGGAGGATTAGACCAAAGTGTCAGATGTCTTTATTGTATGATAGTTGTTGATCTTTTTGGAATACTCTATGTTAGGAACATAGAATTTCACCTAGATAATGAACAAGGGTACATTTTGATTTTGAAGGAAAAAAATGATAAATGTTTTATTCCATGAACTGCATTATATGGATTTTACTTTCTCTGATTCTATTTGGAGGTGCTCAGTGTAAAGCTCTTGGAGTGGGAAAAAATGAAGCCACTCAGGTTAGAAAACTCATTTTCCTGGGTCCTTGCTGTGAGGACCCTTTGCACTTGCTGTGTCCTTTAGACTCATGCACATTTTGAAACTGACTTTTTACAACTCTTTTGCCTTCTAGATGCCAGTGACCAAGTTCCTATTCTCATTCGGTTGGTCATGATTCATATGGAACAAGTTTGGAATCAGTGTACTAAGCTTTGTGAGTGTTGTAGGTTAAAGTTTTGTAGCTGCTTTTCTTTTTATAGAAATATCTTTATATACCCATAAGAATGTATTGTGCATTCAATATTGAGAAAGTTAGGTAGCACAGAATGATAGCTTACATAGTGAATACTCACCAAAGATCTATGTGTTAAATAGTACCAGAGTGATATAGTGTGAAGATATGCTGGAATGCTGACAGGTAAGTTTGATCTGAAGTCACTGGGGACATATCTTTAGAAGTTATTATATATCTTTCTCCCTCGTCTTTTTATCTCTGTTCCTTTATCCCTTCCTGCCTTTCTCTGCTGACTCATAAGGTGAGCTTTTCTCTATTGCTCCTGCCATAATGTGCTGTATTCTTCAGACATATAAGGCATAGGACCACCTGGATTTTTTATACTAGAAAGTTCTGAGATATGAACCAGAGTAAATCTTTTCCATTTTGAAGCTTTTTTCCTCAGGCATTTTATTCTACTAGCTGAATCAAGCGAATATGAAAAACAAAACAAAGCAAAAACCCTACAGCCCCAATCTTGGATTCAAAATGAAGAAAGCTAAAAACATAAAGAGTTCATAATAGTTATTTATAAGTTTGGTTGACTGAGAAGTCCTGGAGACCACATTACTCCCATAGAAGGAAGGCAGAGGTCATCCAGTACTGCCTGATGGTACAAAGAGATGGAGAATGGGCAAAGTTTTGCACCAGTTTAGGAGCCAGAATGCTTAAGACCTAGAGATGGCTCAGCGGTTAAGAACACTGACTGATCTTCTAAAGGACCTGAGTTCGATTCCCATCATCCACATGGCAGCTAACACCTGTCTCTAATTCCAAGATCTGACACCATCACACATGCAGGCAAAACACCAATTCACACAATAATATTTTTTCTTTAAAAAAAGAACTAGAGAGATGGCTCAGGGGTTGGGAGCACTGGCTGTTCTTCCAGATTTCCCGGGTTCAGTTCCCAGCACCCACAGGGCAGCTCACAACTGTCAGTAACTCCTGTTCCAGAGATCTGACACTTCATACCAATGCACATAAATAAAGCTAAATAATTAAAAAAAAACAAGAATAGTGTGTTTGGAATTTAAATGTAAGAATTACAAATTTCATAATTTTTCATCTCTGACACTTTCATTAACAGGCTCTGAAGCCTACTGACCAAGAGTTATAGCAATGCTTGTCTGGTTTATGAGGCTTCTAGACTTGACCTGAAGCATACTGCTAGCTCCAGAGTTTCGTCTGAGCACAGATGACCTATACCAGAACTGCTCAGCTTCTTAGCAATGTGATGGTGAACTCTCCCTTACAAATCTCCATCCTCTTCCTCTCTCTCTCTCTCTCTCTCTCTCTCTCTCTCTCTCTCTCTCTCTCTCTCTCTGTCTCCTCCTCTCTCCCTCTTCCTTCCCTGTTTTCTCTCAATTATATATGTTTTAAAGGAAACAAGTTATTTTCTTCAAACTTCAGCAAGCCCATGTTGCCCTTTTATCTGACTTAAATCATATATTAAAAGCTATCAAGTTATGGTAGCTGGAAATGTATGGAAATGTTTCTTACCTTGAGATATTTGGGGGAAAGTGCTCACAAAGCATTTTTATTTTAAATGAATAGGATGATACACCAAAGAAAAAAGATCCATGGTATAGGCACTCGGAAGGTCTTTTTTGCACATAGGCACAGGTCTTTGGATTGAATCAATAAAACCTTTGTGATCAGTCTTGGCTTCAGGAGAGCTCAAGTATAACTTATAGGAGTTTGTAAAAATCATCTCCAGGTCTCTTGTGTCCATTGGTATATTTAGCTCTTCAAGGCAGTCAAAATTATCAATATACAAACCAACCCTGAGATTTTAGAGAAACTTTGTATTTTAAACAAAGGTTTTTCTTTCTTTTTACTTACTACAGTTTTTAGTCAAAGTCAAGTGCCCAAGATTCACAAAGACAACAATGATCTTCAGAGAAAGAATCCACATACAATTAGAAAGGTAACTTGATTTATTATTCATCTACTAAATTAAATCAGGACAATAGAAGTAAAACGGCTGTTTAATAATCTCTCATAAATGGAGGACCCAAGCCTTTTGTATTATAACAGTCAACATCAATAACAAGGAAATTTTTGCACTTCTCAATGACAAAATACTAGGCTCAAAATCATTCCTGAAATTGATTAAGTCAATGGAGCAAGTGTCTGTTTTCAGAAAATGCAGACCTAAATGTTTTTTACTGCATTTTAAGGCACCAGTGAATTCAGCCTGGCAGATTTGGGCCAAATGTTGGTGGGTTCCTTAAGGGGCAGCAGGAAACACAAGAAAGAAAATAGGAACTTGGAGGGAATAGGGCAAATTGGCCAACATATCTTACACCTTTTTTAGTTGTATAAAATGTCCTTAAGTAATGCAGTACCATGTATAATAAAGATATACAATACAAATAAAAACAAGATAAAACAACTAAAAGATATTTTAATGTTAAAAAGAACCTGGCAAGCAGAACGAACAATAGAAGTCCCAAATACAAACAAAAAGAAGATTTCCATTGAAATCGAGCACAGGTGAGGTTTCCTAGGTGATTAAGTTGTACATTTTGTAGTGATTTGCCTTCTAAACTGCAGCAAATTATATATGCTGACTTTTTGACTTGTGTTTTTGTTGTTGTTATTGTTAAAATTTTAAAATGAGAAACTAATATTATCCCATAGCAGAACATGAATCTCATAATCTAGTTTATATAAAATAGACTAATTTTCTAGTTTAAACTGGCAGACAATGAATAGGTAATATTTATCTAGTAAAGTCTGAAAGGATAATTGTAGTTTCTTGTTGCTCCACTAGGGACATAGACTATCTAAATTTGTTCATGATTGCAACCATTTAATTATGTCGGGGAAGGAATGTATTTATTATGTTAAGGACCTTTTGTTAAAGCTAAGATGTCATTAGATTCACTGACTTCTTGCGTGCCTTCTTATTTATAATGCATCTAAATAAAGCATTTTTATTAAAAAAAAAAAAAAAATTTAAAATGATTACAAGAATTAGGGCCAAGATACTGGTTGTAAATCAAATTTGATAATGTGTAATTATCTACTTAAATATCTGTTTTAAGTATAATCAGGGTTTGGGAAAGAAAGCCTAATCTTGAACTCCAAGGATTCATTTGAGAATAGTTGCATGAATGTACACATTATTTAAAAAGCCACCTGCAGTAGTACTTGAATACTTTGAAGACCCTAGAAAATATTTAATTTAGAAACTCTTGTTAAAAACCTAAGTTGATAGATATGTTAATTATCTTTTATTAATCATACAATAAATATACACATAGTAAACCTTGTGCTTCACTAAATATGAATTATATGTAAATAAGTTTTTAAATTGAGAAAACAAAAACAATATTTTCAAAATGTTTAAGCATCACAGACATACATGATAGTTCATTAACAGGAAATTAGTTAAGAACTGAATGCCAGGTATTTCCAGTGGATTTTTCCCTCCACAATGCATGCAGTATAACCATAGAAACTGCAAACATGATGCTATTCCTGAAATGTGTCTGTGTTTTAAGACACTTTATTTTTTTACCATTTATAGCTTCTCCCACAAAATAATTACCTTGACTTAAAATGAGAGATGTGATATCTTTACAATGACTTGATTAGAAAGTAAGCAAAATCACTGTAGCTGTTAGTGAATTTATTGAAAAAGATTGTTAGACTTAAGGACAAACATATAAAAGCTGACAGTATTATTTTTTCATCAATGATTTTCTGATTTTAAATGGAAAGAATCAGATAGAGATAAAGAACAATGTTCTTAGAAGTAGCTATTACTGAATGGAGCAAAAACAATGTTTTGAAGCTAGAAGATATACCTTTGAGGTAGTAGTGTGTTAGGGAAGAAAAGACAACTAATTTTATGAGAAGAATGAAGGAGAAGAAATAAAAAATTGTGGTATTTATGTAAAGAAAAGTGACTTTAACTTTGACATTATCAACTTGGGAAGGAGGCAAGCGTTTCCATTCAGAAATCAACAGGAAATTACACCAATGTTTGCTTTCCCCCCTCCCCGAGAGGAGATGTGGTTTATACAGGCAATTACAATAATTCTGCACCTTTGGCATATAAAACACATTGTTTCCTTTTCTTGAAATGATGCTCCATTTCTCCAGTGCCAAGAGCAGCACATCAGACATGAAGAAGTTAGGTCCACGGGGCTTCTGCACAATAGCACAGAAGGCACAAAACATTCTGTCTGAGCTTCAATCATTACACTTTGCTAATATCACAGACTGAAGCAATAGTTGGTCAGACTCAGCATATATAAAAATGGAAAAGAGTTAAATACCAGCCTAGATATTCTTGTGATATGCTAAAAATGAATTCCAAGTACTAAAAGCACAGCATACAAGAAAACTATCAAAAACTGCCAAGTTTGAGATTTAGAAATGTCATTCACCGATGTTGTTTCCAAACAAAAAGCTTTTATTCTCTTGGCAGGTTTTCACGGCTTAACAGATAAGCCTGAGCTAGGTGTTTGCATGTTGCTCCTGAGAAAGGCATTTTATGAACAAGGGCGACAGTTTGTTTGAGCAAAGGAGGTGTTAATGGGTTAAAAACTGTGTAAATGTTACACCGGCAAAATTACAGCTTGTTGTTCAGATGAATACTCTCCATTTCTCTTATAGCTTTAAATTATGGACAAATGCTTGCAATTGTGAACTCACCACATTCTGCAGCCTGTTCCCAGGCTTCATCAACCAGGGTTGTCCAATGGGATTACTGTAAGCCTTCACGGCAGTCTGCTAGGCACTGATGAGAAACTCATAGCCCTGGATGTTAGATCTCTCTCTTTATTTCATCCTGGGACTGCTGTGATTGCTGTCATGGTGTTAGGTTAGAAATTAGCATTGTGTAGCCTAAATTTGCCATCCAGAACATACTCAGGGGAAGGAAAAAAAATCAAAGAATAGCAATTTCTTCTCTAGAAAGAATGAAAGGCAGGAAAGAAGAACATTTAATACCTCCATGATACACATCTCTACAAAACTTCAGTCAGGAAATGTGTGGTCCTGGTTGGCACAATATTCTAAGATAGTTGTATTCTCTTGTTAGCAGAGAATGATTCCCCCCCCAAAAAAGATTTAATAAATAAAAATAAAAGAGTGTATTTGGTAATAACTGATCCAGCTATGGGTGAGTTCTGGAGAGTATGCACAATAGTCGTATCTTTGGCTTTTAACATTGGTTTTAAGAAAAATAATCTGAAATAGTCAAGAAGGCTGGTAAATTCTAGACTTTTTAATATTATTCCAGGTTTTATATATTATTTCAGATGCCATATCTGAGAGCAATAGAGGACTAGCATTACTTACACTGGTAAAATAGTTGTGATAGCTTCATTGTGACACAGAGATCTGAGCGTATATATGGAAAAATGTATGGTAAAGGGAAGGAGTTATGAAAAATAAAATAGTAAATGAAATTATTTTTTCAAGTAATTTTTCTTCAATCTTCATGAGGAAATGACTGATACAGTGTGGTGAAAATATCCACTGCTTGATGTGATGTGGTTCTGTAGCTCGATTTGCCCTAGTATTTTCTTTCTTTGTGTGTTTATTCTTATTTTTTTTTTTAAATCACAAAATTCTTACTGGCCTTTTAGTTTCTGATGAAACTAAATTATTAGTAAACTTAAATTAATATCTTTTATACTAGAGATTAATTATAGCAAAAAAATGAAAGTCATTTAAATTTGAGCTAAACAAGAATGTAGGGCTCTTATCTTTTGACTCTGTCTAGGCTAGCCACAGACATGCTAATTTTTTCCTGTCATTAACAGTGAGCAAGCTGGAAGGATTTTGACATGTGAGGTACTCAGACTCTGCTAAGAGTCTTGATTTTTATCCACCTACCCAAGCTTATCTGTCATTTTTAATCATACAAAAGGGAGAATTACTTAATCATTTCATTTCATTGCAAAAGAAAGAGAAAAGATTTACATTAAAATGATGACATTCAGGAAAAAAATAAATTGAAAATGATCATGAGGGGGAAAAATGTGAAGACTGAAGCTCCATTGGTTTTGTGACAGTCATTTAAAGCAATGATCAAGTCAAAACCAAGATATAAAAGCAGTGATGGTGTATAGCCATCTGGCTATACTGGGGTATAGCCACCTCATCCTCTGTCCAAAATGTAGTCTGAATTCCCCACAAATTCTGTGAGAAGGCAAGACAAATAATTGAATGTTTGGCCCAGTTGCCTAACCTTCTCTCATTTCACATTAAATTATATATAAATGATAATAATACCTAGAGGAATAGACTAGCATCTCAAAATTTAAATTAAGACTCCAAAGACTATTCTTCAAAATAGCTGTTTTAATTACAAATGTGCTAAGTAAGCCAAATGCTTGGACTTTAATTACAAATCTAAGTTTATATGCATTAATGTGCACCTTTTTATTTTTATTTTAAGTACATTTGGGCATATGAGCATGATTGTGTGTGTATGATTTGTATTCTTTATTTTAATTGACAGAAAGGCATGATTTTTTAAATATAATTGTATCTTATATGTGCTTATTTAAACTATATAAACTTGGGTTAGCAAATTCAAAATAAAGTAACATTTAAAACCCTTCCTAGCTTCCCTTACCCATCCTTTTTCTTTGTTCCCCCATTTCTGTTAAATGTACTGAAATTTTAAATATCTTCTTTTGCTTTTGTATCACATGAAACAATAGTCAGGCCTTATGTATTTCTTTCATGTATATTGTCTTTTGTATTTCAGTTAGCCTATTTATGAAAACAATCTATAGTTGAATGAGATCTTATTTAAATATGCATTTGAGTTAAGTAGGTACAACCATGTACAAGAAAAATGAACAGATAAGTCTTTTATGTTTTCTAAAGGTCAACTGGTAATTGCATTTATTCTTGAACTTTTTTTAGTAAATAGTTGTTCAGTAAAAATTTTGTTCTATGGATGGTCTTACAAATAGGTACTGCTGTGAACAGAATTCTTCATTTGAGAGATGCTTAATTATATTCCCTTAGAGTGCAAGTCATTTGATAATCCAGAGAAAAAGATTTATTCTCAATTCTACTAGCAGTATAAGTGTTATCTCTTTTACAAATTCTGGATATCTTAGTATGCACAGCTGTATAGGAAATAGGTTACCCAGTGATGTTAAACGTCTATACTTCAACATATATAGAAATCATGAGGCCTTTCAAATACTTTAAATTTAAAAAGCAAAAGTTGAAGAGATCTAAAGATATTATTTTATCAAGGTTCCAAACTTTATAATTATTGATTTATGCAATGGTCTTTTTGGAAAAATATTTGTGACTCTGCTTTACTTTTGTTTAACTTCATTGGAGACTTTGGCTCTGCAGATCACAAGAAATTTCTTAGTATTTCTACACAACCCATTATATTAAACCATACATAACATTTAATGTATAGTAAAAATCACGAGCATACCATATTTTAACACTATAAATTTGAAGGTTGTTGATACACAGAAATTTGTTAATCAAATATATATTTTATTTATGCACATGAACAGGTAGATGCAGTAGGAAAGTCAAAAGAACATTTTGCTTCAAAGAGGTATTAATATTAATATTTGAAAACATATGTGATTTTAATTTACATAAGCATATGCTTTCAGTTGTCTTGTGTTATCACAAAATGGACAAAGAGGTATAAAATATGTATCATGTTGCAATGTAAATATTCCTATGCAAATCTGCATTGAGGAATTTATCAGTTCTTAGAGAAATTTACAGTTTGTATTATAGCAAAGAAAATTTGATTTATATACTATAATAATCTTTTAAAATATAATTTTATATTATTTTCCACATATAAAATTAAATTTTATTTATGTTAGATGATGCTAAATCTATATTAATTATAATTTTCTTCTAGTTACACTCTAATGTTAGGTTTTGTAAAGGTAGAAATTAAATTTAAGCCTAAATTCTTTTATTTTCATGGTCCTTCTAGGAACACTATATATTTAAACTTTCAAATATATATTTAAAATTTAAAAGCAAAAAAATAAATGCAGTCAGAAAATAAAAGAATTGGTTCAAATGCTAAAGAAATGTTAACCACTACGATACTTTACCATTATAGCAATAGGTGGCACTGTTACCTAAATACTCTGATTTGAATTGAAGAACTAGGAATGTGTTGTCTCTGTATGTAATTTCATACATGTAAACAAATGACAACTCAGTTGAAAACTAAAAATGCTAGTGATTGACTCAGTATTACATTTACACAGCCAGTAGTATCTCAAATAGTGGAAATATAGATTAAAATGTATGCCAAAAATATGATTTGATTGGTACACATTTAGTGAAACTCATAAACATTTTATCTTTTTAGTGTAAACAGCAATAATTTGTATTTTCTGCAAAATTTTACTTTATTTTTTTTACTAGACATTTTAAGGTGTTTTAGAAACCAAACAACTAATTACATTTCTTAGGTAGATTAATACAATGCATTTTTCCAATGCAATATCTTTCATGGTTTGTGTGTGTGTGTGTGTAGGAGAAATAGAAAAGTCCTCATGTGATTTGCATGTTTGCTGTGTATACAGAGACTTTACACTACTGTACTTATAGGCTGAAAGGGCAGAAATGGCTTTCTTTGATCACTGCCAATTTGGTTAGGAGTAGTATCTGAAAGACAGAAAAATGGGTATGTGTTTCTTATGTTCATATGAAAATAAAAGTGATCATTAGGAACCTGGGGAAGAGTATACTCTAACTTAGTGTATGCTAGAAAAGACTGTCCCTGAGAGTGGGGAGACAGATTTTATTAAATACATTGCTCTTCCACCACACAGTCTGCTGCTAGAACCAAGACTGAAAAGCTAAATGCAGGTTAATTTTAGGCCTTCAGGCTCCACCACCATGCATCACTGTAGACCACTATATTCCCCAGTTTCTCCTCATATGAAAACTGATTAAAAACTGGTGTGGCCTTATCTTAGAATCTAAGAAATGTTACATGAATATATGATTTGGTGGTTTGTATTGCTCTGCTGTATTGTATATAAACACTGTTTTTGTAGAAAGCTATAAAATTAATATAGTGACCTAAGTTATTTTGATTATCAGTATACAAGCTTTTATCTAATCAGTAAGAGGTCATTACATCACTAGACACAGTTCTGGCTCTTAACTCAGCATGGTAAACTCTGGGGGTTTTGATACCAATTCCCTTCAGACTTGCTTTCTTACTTGCTGAAATGCCACCCAAGATTGACACCAGCTTCCAGAAGACTCCTAAGAAAATGTTTTCTGTTCCACAGATTTTTTTTGGCACCAAAATCATGTTTCCTTGCTGGGGAGGTCTGCAAACCCAGTGAATATCCTGAAGAAAACTTGGCCTCAACCTAAGACAACTTTCTCCATTTTCTGCCCAGGAACAAGGATGCACAATGATATCTGTCACATTAATATCTACTGTCCATACTTATATCTACCTCCAAGGGATCCTGCTCCCAAGAAATCTAATTTGTTCCCCACACAAACATATATGCAAATGGAAGTCTTATGCAGGTAGTCTTGTGGTAGTCCACCACACACTATTCAACAGTCAGAACTTGGATTACAATATCAACAAACATAAATTTCATAAATGAATTTTTTACTCTAAAAATAACTTTAAAAGGCAAGTAAAAGAAAGTCAGATCAAAAGGTTTGTGGCTCAACTTATATTATAGATACATTTGAGGGGCTGTAGATACAGCTTAGTTATTAAAAGTGCTGATTGTTCTACCAAAGATTTGAGTTTATTCCTAGTATTTACACAACTTCACAACCATCAAACACTCTAGGGGTTCTGATATCCTCTACTGGCCTATATGGTCACCTAACACAGGCATACATGCAGGCAATATATATATTAATATATATACACATATATATATATATATATAAAGTCTCTCTCTACATAGAGAGAGCAATACATTAGAGCAATACATTTAAGTTGCATGCTATATGGACTGGGTACTATTAACAATCTAATGTGTTTCTGTTATAATGCACCACTTATTTCAGGCTCCAGTGAGGCACCCACAGTTATCTAAGATCTTGTCTCTGTTCTGAAGATGTTCCTGAGTCATTGTGATCCCCAACAGTCCACAGCCTATATTCACTAGTATTCTATTTCCTACGGGAGAAAAATATCAATTTTCAGAGCAACATTTTTCTGGAAACAAGCCCCCCCTTTTTTAGTCACATGATAAAATCCAAGACATTTGGGGGTAATTTGAATACTTATGTGTAAAAACATTGCTATTCAACAAATGACATCATATTGTATTCATCAGGTCAAAAGATGCATCTGAAAGCATTATTAAATATTTTACTTTTAAAAAGATCTACAGAGTAGCTTATTTTTTCATATAATCCCACAGGAGTAAAATGAAAGATATGAAGCATAATCCATTGTACTCTCACTTCGTTCTACATTTCCTGGAGCCAGATGTAAAATCTAAAAATGAGGTTCAGCCCAGGGTTCACCAAAATCACCACTAATTAATTAAAGTTGACCATGGCTCAGATTTGTGGTTTGAATCTTACCAAATCACTTCACTTTAGTTATACAGTAAAACTAAGACTTAGGAACATGAAATGCTAGCATTGAAAGAGAACATATAATTAGTCATGACTTCCCACCTTCTGGCTATTCCCCATCTTACAAAACCTGCAGGAAAATTCTTCTGTTGCTGGGTCTTGCTATGTATGTAATAAAGAACCAGAAGACAGCTTACTTTTCATTCTGTTATGTATCTGGCTTGAACCAAAACATGTGGCTTCATGATAACTGTACTTTACATTGTGTGGATTAAATACGTGGAGTCTAAAAAATTCTAATTAATTTATTGAGCATATTTATTAAGAAAGTAATTTTAAAAGGCAAGGTCACACAGTGGTAAACAATTATCAAAAGACAGTAGACACTTTTAAGTTGCCATCAAATGTTTTAGCATTATACAACTTTGTAATGAGTTGTTAAATTAAGACTCAAATGGAGTAAGGTATGTATCACAGTTTTCTGGCTAAGTGATTTTTAGATTTGCTTCTTGTTATAAAATCTATATTTTTTTTATAAGGACATACCATTTTGGTGTGTGCCTTCCACTTTACCATGTCACATTTTGCTCTTCAATATGTCTGTAATACCAAATGGATATTTGTATTTCATAGTGTTTATGTCACACAAGCAGTACACTGTCATGCACAACCTCATCCTGCAAGGAAGACGCGACTCTCAGCTCTTCTTTCAGCAGTTTTATTCAGGAACCTTGAATTCTGACTTCTGACTTACTTACTTATGACCAGGACTGACTGATTTGCTACATGTTCTCTCTCATTCTGCTTCCTGGGAAAACCCACCCACAGCTTAAATAGCCTCTGGGCAGCCAATCCCAGTACACCACGAGGGCATAACCTATAGGTCCAGGTATATGGAAGCAAGCCAGATCCTCAGCCTAGCCATATATGGGAATGTTTGTCACTGAGAGCACTCACCATGTGGAAGGTGGAGGGTGGAAGCCAGTGCCATCTTTAAGGCGTGGCTATATGCAGCTCTCCACAGTTCCCCCTTATTTATGTTATATTCATATTATAGCGTCAGGCAAGAGTAGAGGCCTGATCTCTGTAGAGTGGACCAGGGACATTGCACTGATAGTCACTCAGGTGTCGTCCACCCGATGAGTACCAGACCCATCCGATACCCTTTTTCACAGAGGTGGGACACAAGGTATCAACCCACATGCAATCAGGCATGCTCTTCTTGGGGCCCAAGTCTCGGTGGGTCCCAAGTGCAGTGCTCAAGCCTTGCATCCTGCGCCTAGGAAAATTAATCCTTTAAGGTAGCCAGCCAAGCATAAGGGGACTTTCCTGCTTTAACAGCTGTAAAGGCTTGAATAATCATGGCTGCATTGCCATCCTGGGAAGCCTAATCCAGCAAATGCACCAGAGGCATACTAAGGAGGCGAACACCAGGAGACCTGTCAAGGCTTCTAGACCTGCCCGCTCCTTAAGAAGGTTCATGGCATCAGATCCATGAGGACAATCCCTTCACCAGTCCGGCATCCACCTGGATCAAGTTCACTGTGACGATAGCCACCCTCAGCTGCTCCATCAGGTTGTCGAATTCTCCTGTCCAATTACCTAAAAGATAACTAGACAATTGCTTAGACAAATTTGTAGCACGGGGTAAAATTGCCATATTGTATACTAGTCACACACAGCCCAGCATATTTCCAGGGCTTGTGCTACATTGGCAGAAAGACTATTCAAAGTACACTGGCCTCCCAGGCCTGGAGATTTAAAGACATGATGACTAGACCTACAAGACTGCTGGGTCATTTGTACAGGGAGGATACTAAATGACCCAGCAGTCTTGTAGGTGCTTACTGAGCACCTCAGGCTCAAACATATACCCAAGGCAGAGCACACAGGTGGAAATTCCCCAGGTGGCTGGAATGTAAACAACTTAGGCTCACCTGCTCTCACTTAGGATGGCTATGAGCCATCATGTGGTTGCTGGGAATTGAACTCAAGACCTCTGGAAGAACAGTCAGTGCTCTTAACCTCTGATCTATCTCTCCAGCCCCCTTGGTACACTGCTCATAAACAAGCTGCTTAATCAGAGGCATTGCTGCATCTGGGTCCCCAAAAATTCTGCCTGCGGCCTCAACCATATGAGTGACGAAGTCTGAGAATGGCTCTGTGAGGTTAGTGCAAAATCTTAGTGAGGTTACCACTCACCTCACCCTTATTTGGTAAGGCCTTCCATGCCTTAATACCAATCTTATTAATCTGTTCATAAACTTGAACTGGGTAGCCTGTCTGTTGATTATCAAATCAACCCTGGCCGAGTAGCATGTCTCTATCCCAAGCAGATTTCCAGCGGCCTGATTGGCTGCGGCCTCTTCAGTGGCAAACTCAATCAGAAAGGCCTTCCAGTCTAGATACTGTCCTGGGCTCAAACATGCTCGTCCAAGCCCACTCCAATCACTGGGTATCATACAGTGCCTGTTCAAAGCCTCCACCTGGGCTACAGTGAATGAGGCTGTGATCCTGTAAGTCCGTAGTGACTCAGCCAGAGATTTTATCACTTTGAAATCTAAGGGCTTCTCGTATTGATTTCCTTGTGGATCTTGAAACACTGGGTAAGCTAAGCGTAACTCTGTTCTGACTGCCTTCCAAGCCCCTGGGCTGAAAGTGCGCCCTAAACCGCCATTCCCACCTTCTGCATAGGGAGGGGGAGCCAAAGGCATGGTTTGACATGCTGGGGATCTGCAGCATTCTTCTCTATCTGGTTCTCCCTTTGCTTTCCTTTTTTTTTTTCTATGGCAGAGGGAGCCTGCAAATTTCTCCCGCTGCTAGCAAGCGAAGCAGATTCAGAAAAACCTTATGGCGGCCTGGTCACCCTCCACTGCCTCACTGCAGCGCTAATCAAGACAGCCTCTTATCAGCTTCAGGTGGCCTCAGCAAATGGAACCATACCCGCCCAGAACCAATCCATAGGCCTTGATCCTCCATGGAGATAAAAACAGAAGCTCCTTTCCCAAGCAACACATTCCTACAAACAGACTTCAAAGTCAAGACATTTTCAAAGTACTTGCATTTGTTTAACTTAGCAGCCTTAGCAATCAATTGTCTTCCTGCAATTAGCTCATTAAAAGTTAAAAAATTAAAAGAACATGCAATAACCAGAATCCAGGCTCTCTGTTTATCTGCCATCTTTATGTGGCTTTTTTTAATCTTCATTTCCTTCCCCATTTAGAGGTTTTGAGAGTCTAAATCTGTCTTATTGAGAATCCTTAATTATTTTTCAACTCAAAGAGGTTTTAAAAGGTTGGTGTCACTTTAGTTGCTGACTCCGCCCCTCTTTTCAATATGGCAGAAGAGAGCCATGCCACTCTGCTGCTGCCTGCCGACAACCAGAGTGGGCTCAGGAAATGCAATGAAGCAGCTCCTAAGGAACCAAAAAAATTGGGTGTGAAGAAGACGTGCCAATGGTTAAAATTATGCCTTTTGCAATAAATCTGCCTTTACTTTTACTGTGAATTCACTCGTCAGCGACTCTTATCACGCTCTCTCTTTATCTACAGAGTAGAGCAAATTATTCCCTGCTATGGTCGTGGATCCCCCATGTTACCTGAGAACTTACCCGGTGCACCACCCTGACCACTGAAACTTCTGAGCCTTTACTGAGAGTAGAAATCCCCATCACAGGCCACCATTTGTTGCACACAAAGTTGTCCCACAAGGAAGATGTGACTTCTAGCTCTTCTTTCAACAGTTTTATTCAGGAACCTTGAATTCTGACTTACTTACTTATGACTGGGACTGACTGACTTGCTACATGTTCTCTCTCATTCTGCTTCTGGAGAAAACCCTCCCACAGCCTAAATAGCCTCTGGGCAGCCAACCCCAGTACAGCATGTGGGCATTACCTATAGGTCCAGGTACGTGGAAGCAAGCCAGATCCTCAGCCTAGCCAATTATGGGATAGTTTGTCACTGAGAGCACTAACCATGTGGAAGGTGAAGGGCAGAAGCCAGCGCCATCTTTAAGGCATGGCTACATGTAGCTCTCCACAGTATACTTGTTACAAACAAATTTTAATTGGTTCCCGTCTTAGAAGAAGTTTTACAACAATGAGATATAATAAAATATAATTTGGTCAAAAGAAAATATGCAGTATTTTCAAAGATGCTAATTACTGCCATTTTTACTGTCAGTGTAGTCTAAAATAGATTTCTTGAACTTAGTTATTCTATCTTTCTGATAAGTTTATATTCTTTGAATGGCATCTTTCAAATCTTCTCCTCCAAATTCCAGAACTTCCAATAACCATCACGCTCCTTTCCACTTCTTCAAAATTAACTTCTATAAATTCCACACAGAAATAGGCTCATACAAAGTATGGCATATGTTTATTAGTAACATTAACATTCCATAATAGATATGAATAGGTACACATAATTTAAAACACAACTTTTGTTTCTATAAATGGACAAATTTACCTATTAATTTGAAAAACAGTGTTTTAAAATAGAAGCAACAATGATATCAGTATCCTAAGAATTAGGTTATGATGATAATAGACACATCCTATAATTAATGTTTTAGATGCCTGGGACAATATTCAGGTCTTATCAATTTTTCTGTATACTTAAACAATTGTTCTAATCCATGATTGGAAGATATAACAAGAAAAGTGACAATTCCATGTGATTACTAAATGTAATGTGAGATTCAAATGCAGGTACTCTAGTTCTTTTCCGTGAGGTCTGTACTTCCAGCCTGCCCACGATAATATTGACAGCTGAGGTACTGAGCATTGAGAGAAAAAACTCAATGAGAGTAAGACAAAAGAAGTCTATGAATTGTTACCTAATTAAGGAAGAGTTCTCCTGCAGTCCAAAGACCAGACTATAGCAGGAAATGAAGCTAGAAAGAAATACCTGGAAGGCAAAGCTGCAATTTCCAGTAAGACTACTACCTGTATCTTTCATCTGTTACAGGAAGGCTAGGTATCAAAACTGCTTCCATTGTCAACGTGGAGAGACTAATTTGCACTCCACTGTGAAAGGATTTCAATTAAATGGGTGTGCTGTAAAATAGCAACTGCATCTTTTTTCAAAAGGAAACCTGGCTTAAAAGATATAAATTTTACCCACTGAAAGTGGAGATATTCTGCAAAGATTATGTCAATAAAGATCTAATATGATTTGGAGAGGAACTTGTTGCTACAAAATTTTGTTTTTCTGCATTTGTTATAGGCCATACTGAAATGGACATCATGAATCATATTATATTATAAAGCTATATTTAAAATACTGGAGAAATCCTGGCTGCCCCAGAATTGTACACTTGTTGATATGAAGTTTGGATTTGGTATTGACGTAACTACCAAGAGATTGTTCTTGCTGCTGTTATTGATAATGATTTCTGATACTCTAGCTATTAGAAGATGAGAGCCAGCAGCCAGTCTTACTGTGATCTTCAAATAATTCTGGAAGTACTCCAGATTGTAAAGAAAACTTTGACTGTGTTGCTGATAGAATGGAGTTGCTTCTGAAGTCAAACAGTGCAGGGTTGTAGTGCTGATGAATTTAATTTCTGACCTTAGTCACTGGGAGAAAATTAAGAAGGTTTCTGGACGTGTTGGGATTCCATATGAACCTCGAGTAACATCTGCTCATAAAGAACCTGATGAAACATTAAACATTAAAGCAGAATATAAAGGTGATGTGTTTACTTACTGTATTTGTCACAGTGGCAGGCAGAAGCAGTGATCTGAACCTGAGCCCGAGCCCATCAATACTGTGTTCCCATTTACCAAATATTCACCCATCACAGCAGACTGGGATATTCAAAGTGTGTGGTCAGTCATCTCTTGGATTGTACAGAAGCCTTGGCTGTTTAACTATATGCTCTTAAGAAAGATTAGCCCAGTTTGCTGCAGACATATTTGGGATAAACAACCATTCGATGTTATCCAAACTTCGAGCAAGCATATTTAACACTTGGATATCGTTAAAGAAAGCTAACCAACCAAACAAACAAACAAACAAAAAGCAAAACAAAAACAAAAAAACAAAACTAACCAATTAACCAACCAAACAAACAAAAACAGACAATGCAATTTGTTAGAAAGTAATTTTAACGTTTAGGATAAAAGTATTTCTAGTTTGGATAAGAAAATTCAAGCAAGATAATATTACAGCAGAGAAAATCCAGTTTACTACTATTGAACAAATGGTTCTCTAGATTAATGGGCTGGGAAATTACAAGTGGCTATTAGCTGCTAACATTTTTTAAGCCCAGCATAGTAAAGTGTGTCTGGAACCTAAGCACTCCAAAGGCTGAAGAAGCAGTTCAAGTTCAAAGCCTGACTTGATTATCTAGTAAGACCTTTTAATCCTTATAGCTAGTAAAATTAGCATGATGTTGTTAAATTATATCTTACCCACTGTATGGGCATTGTTGAGTAGGTACATAACATTAGCAAAAAAACAAAACAAAACAAAAACAAAACAAAACTAATGTTGTTTATGGAACTGGAGTGATATCTCCATGTTTTAAAAGTCAGTAAGGGTCTTTTGCAGAAGATCATTTAGATCAAGTTTAGATCCCAGCATATTGTAACTCAATCACCTGTAACACTAGCTCCAGGACATCTGACCCCTCTGGCTTTCTTCTTTACCCAAATCAAATATTATTAGCCCAACACACAAACATATAATTTAAAATAATAAGAAGAAAATTAAGTGTTATTTCTAAATGCTTATAACAATTTTTTTAATAAGGCAATATCACCACTTGATCTTCTGTAGTTCAGGTTTAGAAAATAAAATGCTTGTATTGTTCATGCTAATAACAATAAAAATATAATAAAACCGACCTAGATAGTTCACCTTCCTTGTCACTGATCTCTGTGGAGAGCTGCGCATAGCCGTACCTCAAAGATGGCGCCGGCTTCCACCCTCCACCCCCACATGGGTGAGTGCTCTCTTTTGATAAACAACTCCTTATTTGCGTGGACCTATGAGCATTACTCACATGGCTTGCTAGGATTGGAAGCCCTGAGAGTATTTAGCCATTGAGTGGGCGTTCCCTGGGGAAGAAGAAGCGCTTGTAAAGGTTCCAAATAAACTGCTGAAAGAAGATCCTGAGTGTTGTGCTTTCCTTGCTGGCGAGGAATCTCTATCTGCCTTTGTACTTTTAAATAAACAATAATGTGAGCATTTAAATAAATATATTTTCTTCGATAAATAATTTCTGGCTTTTCTTTTAAATAGTACCATTATTTAAAAATACAAAGACAATCAAGTTTCTGACTCATATTGTTCCTGTTCTTAATTAGGTATCACCAGGCTCCCAGAACTGTGATGTCTACGATTAGTAAGATAGTTTCTAGACTCAAAAGTGAATTTTGAAGTATATATTGTACTTAAACCCTAGAAAATTGAAAACCTAAAACCATCTGAAAATGCTCTATGATCCACTCAGAAGGGAATGAGTTCATATAGTCAATAATATCTTGAATAGTCTTGCCACAGAATGACAGAATCCTTTGGATTGATACCTTTAAAGTTTTGTTTAAACACTTGTACATAAATTAATATTAAAATACACAAGCACATATACATATTTCTAGTAAATACAATTTTGTGTATTTTAAAGAGGAGATAATATTGTGCAATATTTCTCATAGTTTTTTAGCCCAATACTTTTATCATAATGGAAGGTAGGTTTATCTAAGAGCTATGTCTCTGTATATTATTATATAATAAAGGTTTTTCCTTAAGGATTTATTTTAAAAGAAAATTCCAGTCACCTGTTGATTTATTCAAAACTCTATTGAGGCAAAGGCATTGTGTGTGTGTGTGTGTGTGTGTGTGTGTGCCCAGTGTGGTGTGGTTTATGCTTATTGTATACATGCATAATAAGAACAACCTTTGAAAAATTTGGTTCTAAATGTCAAGAGCCAAAAAGAACTCTATCATGTGTGTTATTAATATGTTTCACTATCTAAAAGAGTATTCCATCATGTAGTAGGAATGTCACATTACCATAATTTTCTTATATCAAAAGCATGCATTTAGCAAGTCCATTATGGCCATGTCTGCCCTTGAAAAGAGAAAAATCCCTTTATGTCCTGGGGTTTATGATGTTGAACTGTTCAGTTTACTTTAAAAATAGGTCAATATTTTAGGAGTAATACTTTTGTAATTTTTGTTTAGAATTTTGATGCATTTAAACAAACTATCTTCTGTACATTAAGTACAAAGTAAAGTAAAATAGTGCTGGATAATTTTATTTATTATGAACAAATTAAATATAATATGAAGCTGACAACATTATATTTCTGGGTCATTTTTTCTGATAAATTATGTATTCTGAAAAATAAGACAGTGATTATACTTTCTTTTAAATGTTACATGATTATTAATAAATTTAAAAATAAAATATATTTGATTTATTTCTCTTTAAATGAACTTGAAACAGATTTATTTTATTCTATTTTAAATAAAATGAAAGTGATAAATTTTTTTCTGCTTTAACAACTTCAGTTTGGAGATTAAATTTAAATCATATCTGAAATCTTATCATTTGCCAATATTCAATTATTTAGAACCTTTTTACTTGTATATTATTTTTTTACTTGTATATTACTATCCAATTCTATATTTATAAAAATATTGTTTCCAGTTACATAATTTTTAAACACAGTTACAAGTGGATCATCTGCCACAAACATGACATCATATATGATCTAATTTAAGCTTTCCAGTTACTCATACTTCTGTGAAGCCTTAAATTCTATAGTTAAGATATATTTATTACACTGAGTTTGCAAAAAATAATAAAAACTATAGAAGTTCACTGGCTATCTTTCTAGACAACCATCTCCACTGAGACAAAGATGAAGAGTTTGCCAGAATTTTTTATTGTAAGCCACCTGCTCAGATGATTGTTTGATGTGTGGCTTCAAGGTCAGCAAATAACTTGTGTTTTGTGTGCCTCTGCACAGGTTGTGACACACCTCTCACCTCTCCATCCTTCTGTCCCTGAAATTTCCTACTTGTCACTGGATAGCTTCAAATGCCACTCCGTGCTGCTATGCTAAGACAGGTAGGTACCTTTAAATCCTGCCTTTCTCTTAACTGTGGCCTCATGTTTCCAAATTCTAGTGAAAACATATATCAGTGATTTGTTGTGTTTATTTAATATATCTTGTCTTATAATATATATATATAGTCTTGTGAGTCTTCTCTAAAGTGGCTCCACCAAGCCACAAAAATATTGTAATGGTCTTTCCAACTCACATAGCATTGTCTGTCATCCTGATTCTCTAATTCTCTCCTAGTTAATACATAAGTCATTAAAAATTGCTTGAAAATAATAATAAATTCCTTGAAAATTACTCATTGCTGGTTGGCTAAACAACCCTGCAACTACCCAGGCCCAGAACTAGTGTTATTTATCCACCACATCTGTGATCTGCTGAAGCAAGTAAAGGGACCAGTCCTGCAGACCCAAAGCTGCAAGACTTCCACAACAAAAGGAAATAGCAGAAAAACAAAGAGGTTAATTAGTGTGGGTCCAGCATTCATAGGGTAGCAGAAACCAGAGGTCTTGAACCAGAGCAATGACTCTTTGCATATTTGGGGGTGGGACCGCTGAAAGGGCCGAAGCCAGATATATAGGGATGGGAAATGAGTGGGATCAAGATGCATGATGTGAAAAACACAAGGATAAATAAAAAAGTTAAAAATGACAACTGCTCATTATTCTGTTTTTGCACTACTCAGCTGACCTTAGATGGTGTTGCTGAGTCCCTGAACAAACTGCAGTCTTGCTTCTAGGCTTTGTTTCTCAGCTAGTTTCATGCTCTCTACCCTGTCCTCCATATCCTCACATGCCATGTCACTATTGACTGTTAAAACCCTCTCAAGCTCTTAATTCTCTATGAAATGCAAACACAATGACTTAATTTGGTAAGGGAAACAAAAAACCAAAAAGCACAGTGGGGGTGGTGAGTATGAACAAAGCATATATTGCATATGGATGAAATATTATTATGAGATCCATTATTCTGTTTTCCACTTAAAATGACTGGTTAATTAAGGTTTCTCAATTTAAACTTCTGTTCCTTCTCTTTTTTTTCTTAAACAACTGATTCTCTTTACTAAATTAGTTACTTACAAGGTGGAACCTCTGTCCTACTTGTAACATAGTACATAGAAGAATTTTTTCCTGTTAATTTGCCAACTATCTTGATATGAACTCTCCTGGTAGTTATTCTCTGATTCATTGAATAATTTACTTTGTGTAACCTTTTGGCAACCTGTTATCATCTAAAATTTTACATGATGAATGTATTGCTCTTTACTTTTCATATTTAACTCCTTCAACTAGATTATAATTTCTTGAAATTAGATTATGTACTACCATTTTTGACCCTTTTATTGCATCATAGTTCCAATCCTGAGTAAGTCTAAGAATTTAATATGAGTTCCAAAACCATTTCCTAATGTTATAGACAACAAAATATTAATTAATGCCAATTTTTGTTTACAATAAAAAAGGACATGGTAAATTTAGAATCAGAACTGGTAGCATATATTAGAGAGTGCATCTGAACCAAAGTTTGATCATTTAGTAGGAATGGGATAACAGAACAATGGGTAGCATGTCTCAGACCACACTCAAATACCATGAAGTGAGCTATGATTATAAGGATGATAGAAAAGCGTACCAGAGGCCCAGTGAATATTTCAGAATATAGGGTTTTACAATGTCATTCCTAATTTAATAAAACTATTCTTAAGTATATTATGGTGTAATTTTTCACACTTCTAGCAATTATAAATGTTATTAACTCTGATACAGCACAGAAGGTTTTCAAAATTGAAACAGAATTTGTACGGACTTGTGATGCAAAAAAAAAAAAAATTCCAAAATCATGTATGAAATGGCCCCAAGAATTAGATCCCCTCAGCAAGTCTACAGTGTCCATAATCCAATGTTAATAAAAAAATGTAAGGAGAATCAGTGACCTAACCCTCACACAAGGCAAATCCTTGGCAAGCAATGAAAGTAGAGAACTATGGTGCCGTTTGGAACCTGGTGCTAGTGCTTGTAATGGTGATCATGGCAGGAGAGATGTGGAAAGGAGGCTGGGAAGAGTAAAGGCATTTCTGGTTTCTTAGGCTCGAGATGAGATTGAAGAGGGGAGCACACCGGAGATGCCAGTTATTTCTTAAGGTTCACTTTTAGTGTGTGTGTGTGTGTGTGTGTGTGTGTGTGTGTGTGTGTGTGTGTGTGTGGTTTCCCCTTCTTTCCTGCTTGAAATTATGTCACCATCTAGTGATCATTTATATTTCTTAAATATCACTAAAAAACTGTTAGAGATTTAGGAAAGGGCATTCATTACAATAGAGAATAAAGTTGCTATGATAAAATAGAAATCAATTAAATGCCAACACATTCTGCATATTTAATGGTTTATATTGTATTTCAGTATACAAGTAGGGAAAAGGTATTCAGTCATGGGTACCATTGCCAGACTTTGTGTTGACGTTTACTTAACAATAGTGAAAACTTTCTAGCAAACACAGCTTTCATTTTTTCCTTGCAAGTCTGAATTAGTCTGTACTTACATAAAGTTTCCAAAGATGAGTAACATCACTTTTCATAATTGTGTCCTAGGAAACCAACATGGGGACCTGAGTCAAACGATATATTGAGTGTGTGGCTGGGAAAAGACAAGTGTGTGATTAGGCCAAAGAAAATGTGGAAAAGTAACTGGTGCAAGCAGTGTGAACATTGTATTTAAGGGTCATTTTCCTCTTACTGGTTGGTACATAAACTACCTTCAAAAGACTTAATTTGCTCTAGGTTGTTAAACCACATGACACAATGATGACCTGTAGTCTGAAGAGTAGTGACAGTAGTCTGCTAGTTTTTATTAATTCTATCCATGAACTAAGTTTAGTCTTATTATTTTCAAACAGTATGTAATATATTTATGTTCCTTTATATACATATACCAACCCAATATTTAGAGATGTAAATAAAACCTCATTTATTCAATAATGAAGCCATTTTGATTGATTATAACTTTCTGCAACAGTTTCTATCTGTTTTAAGACAAGTTTCCAGTACAATAGCATTAGGCCTGCCTAAGTGCATTGGCAGTAGTGGTAGATAACAAGGCCTCATTCCTACAAAAGAACTACAGGCAGCTTAGGAATCAGTTGGTTATCCAGCACCAAATGGGCAGACCAGGCTCAATCTTCCTCTCTGCTTGCCTATGGATCAGGATATAAGCCTCCAGCTACTGCTCCAACACCTTCTCTGCCTGCCTGTTTTCCACTATGATGGCCATGGAATAACCCTCAGAAACTTTAATCAAACTCAAAACTAAATACTTTTTTTTATATGTTGACTTGGTTATGGTACTTCTTCATAGCAATAGAATAGTAACTATACTAATAACATAATCTCAAAAGTAAACGAAGAAATACAAACTTCACAATAATCATTATTGAGAACAAGGGGATAGAAAAATAAATTATTTCCCTTGATGGAAACAAATGCATATACATTGTGTGGCAATGTGTATTTCTTTCAGATAGAACACTTTGATGAGCTGTATCATTCACTCTCTTCATTTAAGTGGGTTACTCTGTTGAAACATTTCTGTGTAATGAGACAATGTATTTTCTGGATATTTGGGGTTGCCTGGATGCTCATTTGAGTATGCTTAAAACAAGAGCATGCAAATCAGGACTCACTGGAGTGCTGCCAATAAGTTAGTTGACACTTGCTTATTATGTAGAACTACTTGATGTCCTCAGTGTGAATTGAAGCAAGAAAGTTGTTTTGTGAAAGGTTTGCAGTTGTAATTGTGATGTGGTTCAGTAGATAAGGTTAGCAAACCTGAAGGCTTCAGCTTCAGTTCCATCCTGGGGTACCCCATAGAGAATGTAGAAAATTTGTTTTCCAAATGAACTTGGTGGTATTTGCGTTGCACCTTCCTAACATAAAAAAAATAAAGTTAATTTCAGAAGGAAGCCTACAGTTTCAAGTGAAGGAAGTCAGTTATAGGACTTTTATTAAGGTTATGCTAACAATAGTCATTATTTCTTTGGAATTTTATAGCACAACAAATGAAGATATATTCTCACTCTGTAATCAGTTGAGACACAACATGTGCTGACAAGTTCTAGTCCATACAAATGTGTCCAATCTTTGAAGATGTCCATCAGTCCTTTATGTCTTTCTAGGTTGAGTGTTTATAGACTGTAGTCTTCTATGTCTGAAGGAAATTCTACTTTTGTCGTTCCTACCCAGCTTCACATTTGGTGCAGAATATTCCAGTACATAGTGTCTCAGCAGTGCTTTAAATTTAAAGCACCTTCCTTTCCCTTATAGTCATTCTTTGTCCTGGATGTTCTTTCAGACACCTTTTCCTTCTGCATTTTTTTTTCATGAAATTCAAATAGGAAAACATGAAAACAGTCTTATCTGTGGAGAACTTACTCTACCACATGTCATTAAGGAATGCCTAGGAATACTGTGACCTAAGGCCCTATGTATTAGAACTACAAATATCATGTCTTGAGAGAGAAATTAGAGGTACATCATTAACATTACTCTTTTCCAATAAAATGCTGTTTTGTTTGTAAGGATCTTATATAATTTTGCAGATAGCTTGCAAAATTTTTGAGAATGGTAATCAGCAGGTGTTCATATTCTTCAAACAGAAAATGCTTCTTTTTACCTCTAATGAGCATAATAGCTGTTATCTATTATGAAAATTATAGTAATGTTTTTGAGTGAGATATTTTAACATGGCTTTATATTTCTGATGCTGATGTTCCTATAAGAAACCAAATTGATGTTTGAGATAATTTTTAAAATTACATTTGTGTTGTGCCTTCTGCATCCTTTGGTCCCCTAATCATGGGTATGTCTAGGAAACCAAGCCTGTAAGAATTTCTTTATTTTATTGTAATTATTTCTGTAACCATAGCCATGCCCTAGAGCATAAAGGACTAAAGAGTCCAATCAGAACCACCTGCTTCTCTGTAAGCCTCTGCTATCCATAGTAGCCCACAACCACTGAGGTAGATTTGTGTTCTCTGTGTAATGACTTTCTGCCTTGTGACATTATGAGGCCCAAATATCACTATGTCCACATTGAAAGTAACTTACCCCTGAAACTAGTACACACTGCCCACTTTCCAACACTATAGCTATTATCCTTCAATTTGCATAGTTTATTTTATGTGTATATGTGTTTTTTTCTGCATGAATATATGCACCAACATGCTTGAATGGTGTCCAAGGAAGTCAGAAGAGGGTATCAAATCCCTTGAAACTGAATTGTAGACAATGGTGGATTTCCATTTAAGTTTTGAATATCAAACCTAGGATCTCTGGAAGAGCAGCAGATACTCTTAACCACTGAACTATCTCTTTGGCCCCTAGCTTTCATTCTTATCACATGGTCTTTTTCTCTTTTGGAGGAGTGCTCATCCATCAGTTGTTATGTTTGCTAGGATTTTTTATTGTTTTGTTTGTATAAAACTTTCCTCACATTAAATGAGAAATCCCTCACATCATTAGCAATTTAAGTTTTATATAATTTCTACATATGTTTCTGTCTCATTTGTTCTATTATTGTGATAAAACATCAGGACTATACATAACTTGAGGAAAAAAAGGAATCATTTTAGCTTATAACTCTCATGTCATACACCATTACTGAAGGAAGCCAGGGCAGAAAATTAAGGCAGAATACAGAACCATGGAAAAATGCCAATTACTTGCTTGCTCTACAAGATTTGCTTTACCTATTTTCTTGAAGTATCCCGGACCACCAGCCCAGGGATTTCAACAGCACAGGTTGTGCTGGGCCCTTTTACATCAATCTCCAATCAAGAAAACACACCAAAGATTTGCCACAGGCAATGTGTAAGAGGCATTTTCCTAATTAATGTTTCAGGTATTTAATTTGTTTTTCTTTTTCTTTTAATGTTAACTGTTTATAATATGTTTGTAATATCCATTTTCCTTTTAATATTTTCTTTTACCTTAAAAAAACAATGCTTTAAACTGAAATCATATCATATCACACTCTGCTCCCTTTCTCTTTTTTCCTAGAACTTGTCAGGTAAGTTTCCTCCACCCCATCCAGTGTCTTTCCCTAGTATCAAATTGATAGTACCCTTTTAAAGTTATAATTCTTACACAATACATATGTATGTTTAGGTTCAAATTCATGCAAATACAACCTGTTGAATCGGTTTGTGTTGTTTGTGTAGCTATGGTTTCAGGGTCTATCACTTTGCATTGGGTGACCAATAAGGGAGAGGTTAGTTCTTTTTCCTGCAATCATTAGTTGCCTGTAATACTTTGTGTAAGAGTGAGACCCAAATAAAATTCCCTTTCAGGTTAATATGCCAATTGTTCTGGTCTTGTTTGTGCAGCCATTTGTGATGATATATTACATATTTAATAAATTTTGGAATATCAAGAGGTCAACTCACAGTCACACTAGGCAGAGGTAGCTCCAGATATCCAGATATTTAGGAATAACAGAGCAGTGGTAACTCACATGCTCAGGGAGTTCTGGATCTCTGTGTGTACAAGGTCAAAACGCTGGGCTTCAATGGCACACACCTTAATCCCAGGATGGGGAAAGCAAGGAGTGCTGCCGTGCCTTTAATCTCAGAACTCCAGATACAGACATCTTTCTGTATTTCTGTGAGTTCAAGGCTGACTACCAAATAGAGCAGCTCACACCTTTAACTTTAACCTGGATGGGATACAGCTGGGCAAAGAGAGTATTTAAGGCAGGCTTGGAAAAACAGCAGCAATTAGAAGTGAAAAGGAGCAAAGCTGAAGAAGCTCTAAGACAGCTATGAGACTTGCCTCTCCTGTTTCTTCTCTCTGATATTTCAGCCTGTCCCCGATATCTGGCTCTGAGCTTCTTTCAGTACAACTAGAATTCTTGGACCAGCCATTTCTAGAAGTCTTTTACTGCAGACTGCCTTGTGTCCTGGCTCTTACATTCTTTCTACCCCTTCTTCCATGATGTTCTCATAGCCATAGATGTGCAAACTATGGTGTACATGTATCTATTGTGGTTGGAATCCCCATTATTTGTTCATTGTGTACATTGTGTTTAGTTGTGGTTTTCTGTGGTGGTCTCCATTTGTTGTTAAAAGATACTTTATTGATGAGGGGATGGTGGCAATACTTCTTTGTGGGCATAAAGATAATATATAAGCTATAGTAAATATAAGATATAGGGTTGTCTAGAAAAGTAGTGATAATATATATTTTACTGAGTTCTATAATCTTATTAACCTCACCAAACTGACTAAATTTCCAGTATCAAGCATAATTTACCTCTTGTTGGGTAGGACTTACATCCACTTAGACAGTTGTTGGTTGCCAACATGTGAATGTCTCATGTTGTACCTTTACAGATAGTTTGCCATACTGGTCATTGTCATGGCTCATAGGTGATATAGTTGGATGTGAGGGTTAAATTCCTTCTCTTGGCAGCTTGTGTTATATTTCTGAGGTGATGTAAAGCTACAGGAGAGAGAAATGGACTATAATCTGACCTCAGCAAAAGAGACTTTATTTCAAATAGCTAGGAGCAGACCCGCTCCTGTGGGCATAGTGGTAACTTTAAAGAAGAAAGGGAATATTTGAGTTTATAGGGAGTCTGGGGGAGGAGAAAGTTAAATATAGCTTCTGGAGTTTAGATGTGAATTTCCTTTCTGCGATTGTTTTGTTTTTGGAAACTGTCTTGCTATCAGGATATGAGTAATTTATATAATAAAAAGACGGGAAAGGGGCCGGGATTTCAGCAAGCCCCAGGGAAGGTCTTTGGTCAGAGTCTGTCAGAGTTTGTTCAACATTTACTCCAACATTTTTTAATGTAAATAGTTATTTTATAGCATGAAAGATACCTCAGTGATCAAGAACATTTTATGTTCTTACAGATGTGGTCTTCTCAGTTCAGTTCCTAGAATTCTATGTCATAAGACATAGAATCACTTGTTTTTCTAACTCCAGGGGAGTCTAAGACATCTCACTAAGGAGACATTTGTACTTCCATGCACATTCTTCTTCATAAATACACACATTTGAACATATAATTAGAATAATACAAATAAGTCTTTAAAAAATCTATTTTGCCTACCTATGTACTATTTCAAAGGATTAAGTCTTCAGTCAAGTTGGTGATTTAGAAAATAAATTTGTAAAAGTTTCCAGAATATAAAAAAATAGACATAAATAATATTTTGGAAAGATATAAAGGATCATGGACTACAGTATTAGAGATATAGCAACATTTAATAAAAAATAATACATTTATGTTGGCCTAGATTCTTTAGAAGAGCCTCAAAATATACAGTCTATTGATGTTGCCTTTATTATTCACCAAGATGAGGGAATGAAAGGAAAATCTCTATTGCTGAAGATATGATACAGCTCAAAACAGGATCCAGAACCTGTGCAAGGTATCCCACCATAGGTAACGGGCTCCAAATAGCCAGCACAAGGAATAGATCCTGATCCCACTTCCAGCGCCCCTTAAACAGACTAAGCTACATGACTGTCTCCTACATGCAGAGGGCCTAGTCAAGTCCCATGCAGGCTTTACAGCTGTCAGTCTGCAATTTGTGAGTATCCACTAACTTGGTTTACTGATCTCTGTAGATTTCTTCATCATGACCTTGACACCCCTTGCTCATACAATCTTTCTTCCCTTTCTTTAACTGGACTCAAGGAGCTAAGTCTGGGGCTTGTCTGTGGTTTTCTGAAACTGTTTCCTTCAGTTACTGGTTGAAGATTCTATGATGACAGTTAGGATACTCACCAAAAATGATTACCAATGTAGCCCAGCTCACACACCCTCTCCACTATTGCTAGTAGTCTAAACTGGTGCCATCCTTGTGGATTCCTAAGAGTTTATCTAGGACCAGGTTTCTCCCTAACCCCATGATGTCTCATTCTATCAAGGTATCCTTTTCATTGCTCTCTTACTCGTTTCTCATTTCTCCTCCACTCTATGCCCCCTTTGCCCTCTATTTACTCAGGAGATTTCATCTATTTCTTCTTGCCATCGTAATTCAAGCATTCCTCTTAGCTAGCTCCTTTTTAGCTAGCTTTCCTGAAGCTGTAGGTAGTATTATGATTATCCCTTGCTTTGCATCTAATATCCACTTATAAGTGAGTATATACCATGTTTGTCTTTTCTGAATCTGGATTACCTCACTCAGGAGAATTATTTCTAGGTGCATCCATTTGTCTTCAGATTTTATGATGTCATTATTTTTTAATGCTGAGTAATACTCCATTGTGTATATATACCATATATTTTCTTTATCCATTCTTCTTTTAAGGGGCATCTAGATTGTTTCCCTGTTCTGGCTGTTACAAATAATGCTGCTATGAGCATAATTTGAGTAAGTATCCTTGTGGTATGATTGAGCATCCCTTGAGTATATGCCCAATAGTGTTATCATTGGGTCTTGAGGTAGGTTGCTTCCCAGTTTTCTGAGAAGTCACCATATTGATTTCCAAAGTGGCTGTCCAAGTTTGAACTCCTACTAACAGTGGAGGAGTGTTTCTCTAGGTGTACATCCTCTAAAACATAAGCTGTCATCAGTGTTTTTGATCTCAGCTATTCTAACAGGTGAGAAAGGGTAGCTCAGAGTCATTTTGATTTACATTTTACTGATGACTAAGGATGTTCAGTAATTCCATCAATGTCTTTCAGTCATTTAAGATTAGTTTGCTGAGAATTCTCTGTTTAGCTTTATAGTTTATGTTTTAATTGGATTATTTGGTATTTTGATGTCTATTTTTTTTAATTCTTTGCATATTTTGGAGATCACCCTTATGTCAAATATGGGCCTTGTGAAGATCTTTTCCCATTCTATAAATGTTTTCTTTGTCTTATTGACCACTTCTTTTACCTTATAGAAGCTTTTTAGTTTTAGGAGGTACCATTTATTAATTGTTGCCCTTAGTATTTTTGATATTTGTGTTATATTGATGAAGTGGTCTCTTGTACCAAGGCATTTAAAGCTATTTCAAACTTTTATCTTCTATCAGGTACATTGTAACTGGATTGAGGGCTTTGATCCACTTGAACTTGAATTGTGTGCATGGTGACAGATATAGATATATTTTGTCTTCTACATTTGATAGCCAGTTATTCCAACATCATTTGTTAAAATTGCTTTTTTTTTCATTATACAGTTTTGGCTTCTTTGTAAAAATTTAAGTGTTAATAGATATGCAGATAAATATTAGAGTCTTCTATTGGATTCCATTGGCTCACATGTTGGTTTTTATGCCAATACCAGGCTGTTTTTATTATATAGCTCTACAGTAGAGCTTGAGGTCAGGGATGGTGACGTATCCAGAAGTTCCTTTATAATACAGGATTGTTTTATCTATCCTGGTTTTGTTTTGTTTTTTCTTCCATATGAAGCATTGTTTTTTTGAGGTCTGTGAAAAATTCTGTTTTTTTTTTTTTATTATCTACAGATTTTGAAACTACAGATTACTTTTGGTAAGTTTGTGTTTTATTATGTTGTTGTTACCTGTCTATGAACATGGGACATCATTCATTATCTTATATATTTTTCAATTTCTTTTTTTAACTCTTCAAGTCTTGTCATTAATGTATTTTAATTACTTAATTAGAATTGTCTCAACATATTTTATATGATTTGTGGCTATTGTAAAGGGTGATATTTCTCAAATTTTTTTCTCAGTCTCTTTATCACGTGTATATAGAAGAGCTACTGAATTTTTTGAAGTTAATCTTTCATTCTGCCACTTTACTGAAGGTCTTTATGAACTGCAGGAGTTTCCTAGTAGAATTTTTGAGATCATTGGCAAATAGCATAAGTTTTACTTTTTTCCCAGACTGTAACTTCTTGAGCTCATTTTTTTTTTTTTTTTTTTTTGTCTTATTGCTCTAGCTAGAACTTTGAGTACTATCTTGAGTAGCTACGGGATGGATAGGGAGAGTGAGACCCACTTCTTATTCCTAATATTAACGGAAATGCTTTGAATTTCTCTCCACTTAATTTCATGTTGTCTGAAAGCTTGCTGTAAATTACCTTTATTACATTTCCATATGTTCCTCGTATTTCTGATTTCTTCAATATCTTTATCATGAAGGAGTGTTAGATTTTGTTGAAAGCTTTTTCAGCATCTAATTAGATGATTTTTTTCTTTCTGTTTGATTATATGGTGAATTACATTCACAGATTTTCTTTTGGTAAGCCATCGATACTTCTGTGGGGTAAAATATTGCAGCTGACTCTTAATATCAATCTTTTTGTATGAGCCACCAGAGTGCTGGAATTTCAGCCATGCATAAAGGTCTCTACTTGTAATTTTTTTTTAAAAAAAAACCACAATTTTTACTTCTTAGTTCTTCTGAGATTGAGAAATACATAGAAAAAGAGGGGGATAACATGTAGAAAACATAGCATAATATCTTACATACACATGTAGGTACTTCAAACTAAGTTTCATTTTTAAAAGTCAGTGGATGTTCTTATGACATATAGAATAAAATAGTAAAAACCAAGAATTATACATATCTGGCTATATGTTTAAAATAATATTATTTATAAAACATCAATAGTATTGTCTGTGTTCAATTATTTGGTTTTCTACCTAGTGTTCTTATATTTGATCTACAACTTTTGACAACCTGAAAGTACTGTGTATTCTTGTAAAATATTCTGAGGTTTGAATATTTGACTAAGATACATAAAATATATAAAAGTAAGGACTTTTGAGGTGGTTCCTGTGTCAAGGCACTTGCCACAATGTTTGGTGACCTGAGTTCAATCTCTGGAAACCACAGGTAAAAGAAGTGAGCAAATTTTTAGAAATTGTTCTCCATTTTTTATATGTGTATTATGGAACACATACATATGCATGTACTCATAAACACATACACACACAAATATAAACATATACAAATAAAAGATGTAAAAATTAAAGATAGTGATTTACATGTAGTCAGAAGTCATATTTAGAAAACAAGTTTATAAATATTACACGGTATCCACATTCCAAGGGCTTAGTTCAGTCTCATGTAGGTTCTCCAGAGTCAGAGTCAAGGGCTCCCAATAGCTTGGTTCAGCTTTCACTGTGGGTTTCCTCATCATGATCTTGATTGCTTTGCTCATATAATCTCTCCTCTCTCTCTTCAGTTTCAATGAGAGCTCAACCCAGTGATTAGCTTGGGATCGTTTTATGTGCTTCCATTAGTTTCTGGGTAATGTTCTATAATGACAATTAGGTTGATCATCAATTTGTTTATAGGGGAAGGTCAGTTTAGAAACCCTCTTCACTATTACTTGGAGTCTTAGCCTGAATCATTTTTGTAAGTTCTTGGATAATTCCCTAGCATTGTGTTTCTCTCTAACCCCACAATGGTTACCTCTATCAAGATATCCCTTTAACTGTTTTCCTTCTCTGTTACTCTGCCAAATCAATCATTCCATTTCTTCATGGTCTTTTCACTCCCAAGCCCACCCCAAAGTCCTACTTTACTCAGGAAATCTTTTATAGTTCTTCTTCAGAGAGGGATCCATGAATGTTTCTCTTTAGTTCCTTCTTGTTACCAAACTGCTCAGAAGTTATGGATTTGTAACCTGGTTATCCCTTTCTTTACTCACACATTTGTTTGAATACATACCATGTTTGTCTTTCTGGGTCTGTGTTACCTCACTCAATATTTTTTTGATTTATCCATTTGCCTACAAATTTATTGATAATTGTTTTTCCTGCTGAGTAAAACTCCATTGAGTATATGTACCACATTTTCTGTATCTATTATTCAGTTGAGGGACATGTAGGTTGTTTTCAGATTCTGGCTATTATAAATAACGCTGCTATGGACATAGTTGAGCTAATATTCTTGTTGTAAAAAATTCATTCTTTGAATATATGTCTAAGAATGATATTACTGGATCATTAGGTATGTTAATTACCAGTTTTCTAAAAAAAAATTGTAATACTGATTTCCAAAGTGGCTGTACAGTATACCTTCATGCCAGCAATGAAAAGGTATTCCCCTTACTCTACATTCCCCCAGCATAGGCTATTATCAGTACTTTGGTCTGAGCTATTCAGACAGGTATAGGATGGTAACTCAAGGTTGTTTTGATTTGTATATCCCTAATATCTGTTGATATGGAGAAATTCTTTAAGTATCTTTCATGCATTTGAGATTCTTCTGTTTAGAATTCTCTATTTAGTTCTGTAGTCCATTTGAGTTCTTTAAATATTTTAGAGATCACTCCTTTGTCAGATGCAGGGTGGGTAATGATTTTTTTTTCATTCTATAGGCTGTCATTTTGTCTTATTGACCATATTCTTTGCCTTACAAAAGCTTCTCAGTTTTAGGAAATCCCATATATCAATAACAGCAGTTTCTGGGGTCTCTGAAAGTAGGACCAGAATTTGTTACTAGTTCATGAACAGACTTCTTGGAGCCAATTCTCTACAGAGGAAGATATTACTTAGCCTTGATACTGGAGGGAGAGACTTAGTCCTAACTCTCCTGGATATGCCAGATGGCATTGATTTACCTAGGGAATACTTACCTCTCTGAGGAATGAATAGGGGGTTGGGTTGGGGGGAAGCTCAAGGAAGACCTGGAAGAGAGAAGTCAAAGGTGGTATATTAAACATTTCTTTAAAGAAAAAAGAAAAAAAAACAACATTATATTGCTTTTATATTTTAACAGAAGAAATAAATTTCTTATAATTACAAATTCCTAAGAATGTTATATATTTATTTATTCATTTTTATTTACAAATGTTAGAACATGCAAATCTATGAGAGTTAGGTGTATGCTGCTTACAAACATATGTCATTATTTGTAAAAAGTGACTGGAGTAGAAAAGGAGAGAAGAGGAATGCTATATACTGCTGAGTTGTTCATTTTGATGAATGGATTTAAATCTGACTTCTATTATGTTTTCCAAGTTTACCCAACGTGTCAAGGTTGTAATTTTTCTACAGCTGTCCATGTTCTCTTTCTTACAAGTCCTTTATTTCTGGATCTCTCATGAAGTATTTGGTTTTCTAATATTAAAACTATAATTTCTAGTTTCTTTTGCAAGTCAATAGAGCATTAGCCATAGATGAAGAATTGTGGGCTATTTCTGAGTTGCACACTTTTAATTCAATTTTCCTCTTCTGTTGGGTAAAATGTGGAAAGAGGGCCATGTAATGTTTTCTTGGTAAAATAGAGAATCTTCTTCAAGCAGCCACAGCAAGAAAGTAGGAAAACATGATCAGACCTTGTGCAGTTGCCTTTGGGATGCTTAGGTGAATCAACTTCTTAAAGTTTAAATTACTTTTAATCTTGATAGAGTAGCAATATTCACATTCTAATTATGTTTATTTTCAAACTTTTGTGACCAGTAGTCATACTTACAGATACATTTTAAGTTGCAATGCAATGTGTCTATTAATATGTGGCTAACTAAAAATTATGGTAGTTAATCTTAGATAAGTGTACTCTGATCTATACAATACACACCAATCTTATAAATTAGTGATTTTTTTTTATAATTAAGCTCTCTCTCTCTTTCTCTCCATCTCTGTCTGATGTGTGTGAGAGAGTTAAAGAGAGAATATGATAAATCCACACTCTGTCACAGTGAATAGTTTGAGAAACATTGTTTAAATTAATGCAGTAATACAGAAGTGATTTTCTTACATAGAGATGGCATGCTCTATGGAAAACCCTATTTTTTATGCATAATCCTTAGAATATCTTAGACCTGGAAAACATAAAATTTTTGTTAATTCTTACACAGTGCTTACTAATTGATTGTTGTTATAAATTTTTTTTTCTTAGATGCTGTCCCAAAGTGACATGATACAGTGGCATTCCTCCATGACCTCTGTATAAGATCCTTCCTCCAATTTCCTGTTCTGATTTGAGTTTCTGATATAACTTCCTTTGTTGATAAATAATAATTTAGAACAGTAAACCAAATAAACCCTTTCCTCTCAAAAAAAGAAGGTTTGTAATGGTTTAAATGTAAGTTTTTCCTAATTACCCCTATTTTATTAATTTTGCAGTGCTTTTATTAGATACTTGTAAATGATGAGGGCATCATTCTCTTCAAGAGCTAGTCCATGTTGTAAACAGATTGAAGTAGAATGTGACAAGTGACTCACTACACCTACCCTTCTGCTTCCATCTCCTCCATTGTTTCTGACAATCATCTAAGGTGATGAATATAATGCAGGAATTAATTACTCACAGTCTAACTCAAAGCACAGATACTATGAGGTAGTCAAAGTGTAAAAGCTCATCTGCAGCCAATAAGAAGTTGAGACCAAAGCACCAGAGACATCATGGAAACACAGCCACAAATTGTATCTGGGCTTGGCTGTCCCTTTTCTATGAAATAGCCAGGTAAAGAATGCTTCTAAATTTTAGACAGGAAAAAAATTCATTGAAGATTACCTTTCCTTGTACACAGAATTTAGGTTTTAGTGTAAAATGCATTAGGTACATGGAAAGTGGTATAAAAATATTATCAAGTTGGTTTCAGTAACAAGCTTGACATGTAGATGGAAGTGTATTGCTATTTGAAAATAAAATACTTGTGCAGCTTTAATGCTAAAAATCCCTTGGTCAATTCCAGTATCTTTGACATTTTAAGATAACTGATCTATGATTTTTTTTCTAAAAATGAAATCTTAGAAATGTATTTACTTGTCTACTTTGTATTAACCTGGCTTGAGCTGGGGAGACTTTCCTTATCTCAAAAGTTGCAGAAAGGCTCTCTCTCTTGTAACAAGAGGAGAGAAGAAATATCTCAGATTGTCTGAAACTTTCTTGTTCAGTTAGAAAGTTTCAGTGGATATTTGATACCAACCTAAGGTAGAGAGTTGAAAAACCTCTGTAAGAATCAGGGTGAATTTTAAGTAAAAAACGAAAGGGCCATGGATGTGAGTATACTATGAAAGAAAAAGGATGAAGAGGATGTAAGCCTCAGAATTTTCTTTTTCTATGTTAATTACAGCTGCTTTCAGCATGAAGTGCTCAGGAAATGGATCCACAACACATTTGGAATATCTTATATAAGATGGCAGAGAACAAGCTATTTAAGCAGTGGCCAAGAGCAACCTGATGGTCTCTGCTACAAATTGAAAGTGAAGGTTACTTTCTTGTAGACTTTATCTTAAAGCAGTAAAACGGGTAACTGCAGCTACAACAGAATGTATTGATTTTGTAATTTCAGCAAATTAAGAACAAGACAGAAAACCTATTAAACCTTTCCACTGATTGCCAGGATACTTTTTGGTGATTCTGGGAGGTAACATTACATATACCTGTCTTTGAAAAATGAAACATATATTTTATAGTAGATGCTTTCTGTAATTTGTGTTAAGGACATGGATTTTCACTTTCTATATGTAAAATTTGTATGGCCTAATGTTATGAATGTCATATTGTATAACCAATTTGAATATTTTTTAAAAGTTAAAGATAGATGTATGTGTATTACATTTTAAAAAATTAAACTTTTCACAGGCTCAATATTCTTAAAAATAAAAAAAGAAACTCCAATAATATTACTTATCAAAAAAATTTGAGTAATGACTTTAAAAAATTATATTATAAACTGTGGAAAAAACTGATCCAATTATAATCCTGTGTATAAGAGTAAAACAGACCTATTTGATAGTGTTATGGAGTCAAGCTTTTAAAAAGTCATTTTAAAATTTAAGCGAATATATTAAAATTTACAATAATCATAATGTGAAAGATTAAACGGTTTTAGAAAAATATGATAACTGGATGAATATATTACAGTTAAAATAAAATTAGAAAATTTAGATCTGTCTTTCAGTAGTCACTAACCTCAAATGTTATATTTATTAGATGGTAGATAACAAAAGAGAAAATAAAACTTGGAAAAGAAATCTTCATATGTACAAAAAATAAAACAATGACAAATTAAGTCAATCCTAGGATATTGTATTCTATGGTACAATCATAGATAAATTTATATTTTTGGTTTAAGCTTTCACCTCTGACTATGGTATGGCCAATATGTAATTTTGTCATCCTTGATACCAACCTTTTTTATAAGACAGATATATGTTCCTTAAAACAATTAATAGTTTCCTTAAAACCTATTGAGTGTGTCCATTTCAGACACTGAAAAGATAGCATAAAATTCTTAAAATATCACTACTCTCTGGTAAGAGGGAAAGAGCCATCTGATAAGCTTGGAATCTCCATTGCAATTAATGATCAGAAGTTTAGAATGAAAGTATTCACAGATACGTAACTTTTCATGAGTGGGTTTTAAAGCCAAATGATGATGTAGAGCCAGCTTGGAATAATCAATCTCAGGACACACTGACAAAGCCACCAGTCATTATATTCAACACCATGATTATCAACATTCCATACTTTGAGATGTTGGCTGAAGTTAATATACTGAAACACAGCTTTTATGTACATGCAGTAGATGCGGAGCAAGGGGAACACTCCTCCATTGTTGGTCGGAGTGTAAGCTTGTTCAGCCACTTTGTAACGCAGTATGGCAGTTTCTCAGAAAACTGAGAATCAATCTCCTCAAGGACCCAGCAATACCACTTCTGGGTGTATACCTTAAAGATGCACAGTCATACTCCAAAGGCATTAGCTCAACTATGTTCATAGCAGAGTTATTTGTAAAAGCAAGAAACTGGAAACAACCTAGATGTCCCTCAACTGAAGAATGGATTAACAAATTGTGGTACATCTACACAATGGAGTACTACTCAGCAGCAAGAAAAAATGATATTCTAAAATTTGCAGACAAATGGGTGGATTTGGAGAATATCCTCCTGAGCGAGGTATCACAAACTCAGAAAGATAAGCAGGGGATGTACTCACTCATTAGTGGACTCTAAACAAACAAGCAAACAAACAAGAAAAAAGCAAAGCATGCCCAAGCAGCAAACCACAACCACTGAACAGCTTGGGATCAGAAACACCCTGGACTGACTTCTTGGATCCCACTCCCCCTAGAGGAACACCTGACTCACTCATGAGGGAGGGGGGAGAAAACTGGATCTTCCAGGAGTGAAGACTGAACTAAGCAATATTGGGACAGTGGGACCATGGGACTGCCTGCTGCCTGCCCGGGGAGGGAATGGGGAGTTGTGGAGAAGAAAGAATGACCTGATGTGGTGGGAGGGGAAAGGGACCTTGAATAAGAATATACAAGGATAGAAAGTGTGACTTCTTTATTCATAATAATAATAATAATAAAAAGAAAAAAAGAAGTAATATAGTTATGTAAAAAATCTGAAGAAATTTTGATAAAATTTATGTATCTTCAATAAAATGAACAAAAATAATGATAAACAAACATTTTGTATCTTTATTTTACTATTTTTGATATAAAAGAAAAATATTTTAAGTAATGTTATATGAGACAAAATATTTACATAATTCTCTTCCATTTTATATATGTTTTGTATATTTCAAAATTTGAAACACTTGACTACAATTTATACTACAAGTTGTGTAAACCGTTGTTCTTATCCCCTCATTCATAGAAAAGTACAATTTCTTTTAATGATGAGAAGACCATTAGCATTGGAATGGTCTTGACAAGGGGTCAGATAACCAGTGAAGTCCTACTTCCAATGTAGCAACCCAAACAGCATTGGGTATCATTTACCACATTTGTCACTCACTCTCAGATGGCTGAAACTGAAATGGACCTCTTAGCTCTCTGTTATGCTTCTGTGGATGACTAGTAAATTGGAACATTTAGAATTTTAACCAGGAGATTAGTCTGTTATACCAGCTATACTTAGGCTTCCTTGAACTGAACATTTTTGAAAAGGAATGAGTTTGTCTTATTTTGATTAATGTATTCATTATGTCACCAATACTTTTTAGTTATCATTTTGTGGGTTTGACACTGTTATAAACAATTTAAAAGATACAAAAATGAATCAAGTAATTGTTTTTTTCTTTAAATACATGACAGTATGGGAGTAGATAAGAGATGCTGTGGGAATAGCTGAACTTCTGTTCTGGTAGAGGAATCAGGACTGCTTTATGGTAACAAGTTGGTTACTTCAGCAGTATGTTTGTTACCAGAATTTTTGTCTCACTACATTTCCTTTAAATAAATAATTCTACAAGGAAAAAGTAATAAATTATGGAATTTTATAAAAAATAGTATTTTATTAGCCCAGGAATTCTCCAAATATATAAAAAGTTTTATTAAAGAATGAATGTACACAAAAGCTTAAAAATGTATACACTGAGGTACTTATGATGATTTAAAAGTAGTAAAAATATTCTCCAAAGAATAATTTACTTTGTCTCAAAGAACTATCCTAAACATTGAATTTAACACTTACATAATTGTTATCAGAAAGACCATTTTATTATCAAGTAACTCTCCACAATTTCCTGTTTATAAATGATATATTGTAAATAAATCTAGGAAAAATCTATTAAGACAAAAAATTTTGGTGTCCAAATATAATCTAAACAGGATTGTGTTTGATTATAAATTTTTGCTAATTAATTTGCTGAAGCAGTTATGTGGGCTTTACTTGCATAATTATTAGTCAGTATATTTAGTTTAAAAGTAACTTAGACATCAGATGGTAGAAAACATTTGTCAAATCCCTTAATAAACTGTGATAAAAAGAAAGGCTGTTAATCCTCATAGACTCTTTTTTTTTTCTTGTGAATAAAGTCACAATTTCTTTCGTGTATATCTTTGATTCTTATGCTGACTAATGTTACTTCTAATCTGTTCAAACTCAATCTTAAACAATACAGTGATGTACATTTTTCTATTTTAAAGTAAATAGAGCATCCAATGACATTTATAAACAAAAGAAAATTATAATTGGATTTTCAAAAAATGTTTCTGAAATGTTCATATCAAAATAATTTTCTTAGTCTAAAGACATAAAAGTAGCCCATATAGCACAGATTTATTTAAATTATTTAATTTGAAAAGAATTTTTGAGGCATTTGGATAAGTTTGAATCCATTTTGACATTGAAAAGCACTTGTCTTTAGCTTTCTTTAAACAGCAGGAGAGACTGGAGAAAAGATGTTCTGACTATTTAACTAGCTGCCATTGTGTCTATATGTCTACACATAACATTTTCCAGGGCACTGTAAATGGAAATTATGATCATTGACCCAAAAGAGAAAAGTGCTAATTCATGCTGTGCTTTGCCCCATGTCAGATCTGTGTTAGTCAATACAAGAGATGTGTCAGTCTTATCGTCCTAAATGGTCAGCATCATATAGATACTGCTTCCGTAGAAATAAAACAACAAAAAATTTAAAAATTAAACTCTCATTTTCATATCTTCATATTGCATATGTCCTAACACATTTTAGAATGAATATATTTCTAAGAATAAGATGACAATAGAATTATACTTCTGCTTCTAGGCACAATAGTACAGCAAATGATATTTAGAGGTCTTGTACCAAAATAGAATGATATTTAGACACGCTAATTAAAAGCCTATATATCAAACATATGACTATACTTTTCTTTCAAATGTTCAAGGTATTTATCTCTTAGTCTTTATAAGTAGTTTTCACTTAAATTTTCAGAAAAGCTTCCGGCCAAAGTCAGTTCTATGTGCAATTTTTTTCTCAACCTAGTACTCCAATTGTTCAATATCCATTACTATGTAGAAGGTAAGTGCTCTGCCACTGCATATACCCTGCTCCATGTAGTTATGCATTTCTAGTCTCTAAAGAAGCATTTGATAGCCAGTATTCTCAGAATAACAGAAAGAATAAAAAACCTTGCATATTTTGATTTAATTAATCATTGATAGATTTCTCTCATGGGTTGAATAAATTTAGTTTCTAGGCATGTCTTCATTTGTTTCTTGATAATATCTAGAAAATAATTAAATGTGACCAAATGAGAAAAACAGATTTTATTCATGGAAATTATTTTTTAATTAAAAACCTCATAATGTGTCTATAATGTACACATCTGTAACACCAACATAGGGAGGTTTAGGAAAGTTTCATAACTGGGTTACATGTTGAATTACAGGCCTGGTTAGATAACAAATGTCACTTTGTCCCCCAAAAAAGGAAATCGCCTTCTATGCATAACACAAAACAAAACTCAAAATGTAAAATCCATAAAAATCAAACAAAGAAAAAAACTACCCTCTTCAATCACTACCTTTATACAATATTTATTATGAAAACCATTTATCAGAAGATTTAAGATGCAGAGATTAAATAAAATTATAGTTACAAAAATCATCCAAATGTAATTATTGTATTAGCACATGAACAATCTAATCACACTTTAAAGTTTGTATGGCTATAGTATTGAATTGTGCATGTGAGTGCAAAATGCTGCCAGAGGTCTCAGCTGTGATCCAGTGCATATCTCAAAAACTCACAGTTCTCGGGGAATCTCATCTCCCATAGTTCATTAGTTCTGTAGAGCTGTCTTTTTGATTATGTAAAGGGATAGACATAATTGGTAAATGGTACACCCTATACTGCTTCTCTATCTCATGAAATAAGGAGGGTATGGTGAGAATGAACAGGGTGGAGGCTTCTTGAATTTTCTCTGTACTCCTGTGCTTGCATTAGATTTTTCTTCCTCCTGTTCTGCAGAATATAAGACCAAAATTATGTTTCTAGGAAGAAGAAATTTTGTTGGTTACTTCATCAAAAAACACTGCTTTTTCAAGTGGTGCTTTCTGGCAACATGTTCATTCCACTTTTCTTTTGGTTAGTCATAGAAATGCCTATAATTTGTCTGAGTTTTATGAAGGTTGTGGCTTCAACTATGGCTACTGTTTAAGATAACTGTGGAATTTGTCCCTATATTTTTAAGAATATGACCTTTGAAATCTTATATGCAGCTGTATATAAATTTTTTTCTTTGTAAATGTTAATAAGAATGTTCACAAGTAGTTCATGTTTGAATAATAGACTAACAATGTGTTAGACTATAATTTATAAGAAATTATAAATACTCTAAATATCTCAAAAACAAACATTTTAGAGGGCAAGATGGTCAATCAAAAGAAATTATAGTTCCTTGTCATATACTTAGTTTTCTATGCTTTTTTGGATTAGATTAGTAAAAGACAAATTCTGACACTCTGTTCTACCCTTAACAAATATTGATTAGCCTTTAAGTTCTGGAGGCAGTTTGTACTGCATCTCTATAGTTTGCCTTTACTTTTGTTTTCTTCTCATGAAATCTATAAAGTGTCTAATTTGAAGTGGAACACAGCCAGCAAGTATTCTTCAAGTTTAAGATACTATGTAGGATGTATGAGACTGAGATCATAAGACCAATGATATTTCAAATAGCTTTTGCATTGTGGCATATTTCATGAATCTTTTAGTGAGCTTTAGTCAGAGAAACAATGGAAAGACTAGCAATATCTAGCAAGGGTTTGGTATCTGCTGTGAGCTATTCTTCATTTGAGAAGCAAGTCCTGTATTATGAGCCTAGTTATGGACTTAATATAAAGACACAAACAGAATAGGAAATTAAAGCCATCTATCACTATCAAGGTATTTTATATCCCCAACAATTATGAAATTGTAAATGCTTCAATACTAAACTTGAACAGTATATGAGAGACTGGGCCCTATTATATCCACAAAAAAAAGTAAATCACACTAACACATGTTGTTCTGCTCAGTCTCATTGACCCCCAGAAAAATTCTCAGAATCATACCAACTCTCCAAATGCAAATGCAAAGCAAGGTTTATTACATAGCAGTGCTAGTGGGGAAGTGATCCCCCCCCCTACTCAAAAGCAACACTTTTTAAAACCCAAAGATCAAACAAAGACGATAGAAATGCCATTATCAGGATGGGGAGTGAGGGGCTCAGAGAAAGTTTCTTTATTATCACTGTGAAGTGGGCAGCTGCTGGCTAATTGATTGTGTTAGTATTGGGAGATGATTCTCAGCTGGGTTGATATACCCTCTGATTACTCAGGACCTTGGATACTTAACCTTAGGTTCTTAGCCTTGGGGGTTTAGAAACTTCTCAGCTCCCAAAACAGTTCAGGCCTCAGTTGAAGGGACTTTAGTTTCTACATAATCCCTTAAATTTATGTGATTGTTTCAGTCATGGGCCAGTGTTCAGAAATTCGTTCACTGTAGTCACTGGGGTGTAGTGGACTCTTTTTACCGTGAGCTGAATTGTACTTAACCTGGCCTTCATAAATTGTACTAGTCTGTTAAGAATAAATGGCCCAAGGGTGAATAGGAGAATTTGAATAATGAGGAGTCCCATCATGCTGGAAAGGAGAGTTGTGAGCCATGGTAACTGGAAGTACTAGCTTTCAAACTATCCCTGGCTCTCCTCAAGTTCTCTCTCGCTTTTTTTTAAGCTAAGGCTTCCTGGACTTTGGCTATGGTGTCTTTAACTACCTCCAAATGGATTATACAGAAACAATATATCTCTCCTAAGTCTGCACATAGCCTCTTGTCTTCTATGCCAGAAAATTTCCTTTTAACTCTGCATTTCAACCTGTTTTGGGCAGGGAACAGGGGGCAGTGTGTTCTCTTCCATTACTCCTTCAAGCTGACACTGGGGCATTGTTGTCAGGGCCAAAAAGGCTGAAAGGTTTGTAATGGGCTGGACAGTAAGGCATCTATCAGAGGCATATAGTCATGTAGTTGTCTGATACAGTTGTGGAGACAGAAAACAGCCCATGTTGGTTGAACTGTTCCATATTAGCTTTTAGGAAGTCCAGAGATCATATTCCCTTGGAGCAAGGAAGTAGAAATCTGTTGAGAAACATTAAAACTTTGTAAATTTTGGACCCAATCCTAGTAATTGGAAAGGGCATGAGTCCCCAAACCAGGAAGAAAAGTATCTTCCTTAGGAACACACAGGTGGGACAAATGTGGCTGTACTTATCTGGAATTCTTTTGACCTCTGTGAAGTGGATCCAAATTTTGTGATTTCCTGAAGCTCATACAAGTTACAAAAAGACGTAAGAGTCTTAGTTATATTAGTATTACCAATCAGGCTTTATAAAATGAGCTTGCAAACTGGCTATTACCTTGCAGAAGGATCTGATGGTCTGATTCTGCCAAGCTGAAAAAGGTATAACTAGACTAGACATCAATACTTGCAGAGATCTGAGAAGGATAAATTATACTCAGGCATCTTGCCCAGGACAGCACTGCTATAATCCAGAAGGAGATATCCTGGTGCCTCATAATCTTTTTTCGAGTCCTTGAGTCACTGTTAGGATCTGGAAGTCTCTGTCTGGTATAATGCTTTTAAATAAATATTTTAAATGCCATATTCTGCATAACTCTGAAGTACAAATACTGCCCAGGTATATCTAAATAAAAAAAAAACTTTGTTTCTAGTTACTTGTTATAAGCTCAATGCTGAAAGCACATATATGGGACTAAATAAAGTTCATCCCTGTAATTAATTACATCAGTACTTAGCATGGCTACAATTTTAAAAACTTTGATTATTCAAAGTTGACTGACCACTTGTGTCCCCTAACAGCCTTTAATATGTTAGCAGCTATAACACTGGGACTTTACAATTGATTTCTGTCAGGTTTAGCCCTAAAAATAATGATGTTGAATTGAAACTTCTGTTAGTATTAAAAATAAAATACCTTCATATAACTCAATTTATCCAATATATTAAGGCTAACAATTTCAGCTAAGACAAGGAATCTAGACACACATCCTTAAGCCAGAATAGACCTTGAGAAGGGAGAGATATTTTCTATGTCTCTGGTCTTCACCTTTCCCAGTGCTTTGACTTTTTAGTATAGTTTTTATATTATCGTGACCCTACATTATAAATTTTTTCATTGCTACTTCATAACTGCAGATTTGTCATTGTTATAAATTTCAAAGCAAACATCTGACATGCAGATCCTAGATTGCTCCTGTACAAATGTTTATTTTTGATTTTAACCTCAGAAGGGTGGAAACTCATGGGCTACGACACTGTTCTAAGTTCTTCATGTCTTTAGAACCACTATTACCTGGCTGACTCTTAATTCTGAAGTTTAGCTGTCAGAGAGAGGTGCAGCTTTAACAACTTATTAAACAAGCATTGTTTTCACCAAAATACTTGAGGTTTTTTCATTCCTTAGTCTAGAAGGAGATGCAGGGAACAGAAGGCTCCTTAGGACTTTAAAATATACTCTTTAACTTAGACATAGTTTTCTAAGACATAGTTATATACATATGTATATAGAGTTAGATCCAAGTTACAAACATACATATACAGAGTTAAAGCTAGCATACACTCACATATAGAGTTAAATTTAAGTCATATATGTGTCCATATAACCATGCATTTATCAAACGTCTCATAGTAAAGAATCATCAGCCATTTTAAAATGAAGAACTCCAAATGAAATTAACCTAATATGGGAAAACTTTAACTTTACAGTTTCCTTTTGAATTCCGTATCTGCAGGTAGCAAACATAGTCCACACTACCTCTGGTCTTCTACAACATTCTATATATCATCAGTTTATCCCTCTAATTTCCTAGGCATCTTTGTTTCAGACCATTTTTTTCTTTTCCTTTTTCATTATTTCAGACTTTTGCCTTCTCTCTCATCTCTAGGCTCTAACCTCTGATCTTAGCAGCATCCACAGCCAGCTTTGTTTTCCCATAATCTCCTTGTATCAGTCAGCAAACAGTCAGATAAACAATGATAAACAGGCAAAGGGAACAACTTAGAACAAAAGGAATTAGGGCCTTGCTGAAACTTATGACCATGGTCGACAGATCCCCATTCTCCACCTTTCTGGATTCCACATCTGGGGTGGGAAGAGGTTGCTTATAGATGGGATGGCACAGCAATGATGCTGTCTGATTCCCCTCTTCCTCCACTTTCCTGATTCCACATCAGGGATGGTCAGAGCTCCCTTACCTTCCCCAGATTTTACATCAGGGAAGTATAGGCTTCCCTGTGGAGGATCCAAGACATTTCCAGTTCCTCCTGAGACTGCCTTATGAGTGAGTCCACTCTGGCTAAAGCTTCAACCACATAAAGTTGCCAGCCCCTTGAGAGTGAGAGTGAAAGCTTGGAGAGACTGAGACAGACAGAACAGAGACAGAGACAAAAACAGATGGGTGGCTAAGCCAACCTTACCTTGGTTTTGTGTGGTCTTGGGAGGGGGGAGTGTGAGGTGATCCCAGGTCCCCCAAATGTTCTGCCCCGTTTCAGTGATCCCCAGAATGATCCCCAGACTCACACCAACTCTCTGAACGCAAATGCAAAGCGAAGTTTATTACAGTTGTACATCTGGGCTTAGCTTCTGCCAAATAGCAGTGCTAGTGAGGAAGTAAGCACTCCCTACCCAAAAGCAAGACAATTAAAACACAAAGAGCAAGCAAAGACCATGGAAATGCTGTTACCAGGATGGGAACTGAGGGACCCAGAGAAAGTTTCTCTACCACCACTGCCAGGTAGGCAGCTGCTGGCTGATTACTTAGGATGTATGGGATGTTTCTTTACTAAAGAACAAAAGAGGGCAGCTTTTATGAAAACTTTAAATTAGAATGTGTCCCCTCTCCCAGAGGGGAAATCACAAATTAATTTAAAAATAAAAGAACTGAAGCTAAGTGATATAAAGTGACCAGCTGATGGTCATACAGCTAGCAGATGCCAGGATGTCCATTTGCTGACTTTGTTATGCTTTGCTCTTTGTCCTTTATGCTACTGTGCTGTTGGTGACATAGTTGATGATTAGAGAGTCCTTTAAGGCATAGGCCAAGATAAAGGGCATTAAGTGCCTGGTTTAGAGACAATAATGCATGAAGAGCTCTTCTCCAGTGGGCAATGCCAATGGTAGCTGGACCATGTTTTCTGACATGCTCAACCTAAGTTTATATCTGATTAAAGGAGCATGGGGCTATACCTACCATCAAGTAAGACTATACCCAACCTCTATTTTCAAATTTGAAAAATAATGACTTTATTATATTATTTTATATTATCACCCACACTACAAAATGTTGCTTTATCTATGATATCAACATTATATTTCTTTAGCTTGAAGCAGAATGACAACTAAGGTCTAGCTCTCCTTTTCCTGACTCTGAATAAAATAATAGAATAATATTCTCTTCACATCCAATGAATATCAGTTATTTCTTTTTTGCGTTACTATCTTTACTCATTTCATAACAATTAAGAGTTGTCCCTTAGTAACCAGAAGGTATTGCCACTAGTTAAAAATAATTTTAATACTATGAAAATATAATCAGAATATTTGAAATATGTTTTTCTATTCTTGGATAATTATAACCTTGAAGTTAAAAAAAATAAAAGTACATTGTAGGTTATAGAATTATTTATTTTTACATGCTTGCATTAAAGTATAGATTATGCTTGTTTGATATTAATATTCAATGATGCAATTGTATTCAGCTATTCTTTTATGTCACTAAATAGTAATTCATAATTCTTGTTATGTAAATGTTTTTGTGTTTATTTTGTTTATTTATAACTGTGTCTTATCTTTATTATTTTCATGAACAGAGTTTTTAATTCATCATTACAATATATTTGTAAATGAGCTATTGATTTTTAAAATATGCATTGAAAAACATAGATTTCCATTTTGAGATAGCTTTTCTAAAATATATTTAAGTAAATTATTTAAATTCATTTTTATCTCAGTATTTCATGTATCTAATTTAATATACATATATATATAGTTTGGCTTGTAAATATATATTATTCACACACATGTATGTGTGTGTGTAAACTTAGTTATATATATATAGTTCTCTGATCACAATTTTTCCTTAGGATTCTAAGTTCAATGTATTTTAGTTACTATTACCTCAGATAATATTATCTGTGATTTACCACTACTGAACCAGCTCCATTGTTACAATGTTCAGTGTAATTTTCTAAATTACATGGTGCTTATTTTTAATCTTGTGAAACATTTCTACTGCTACAATCAACTAAAGATTTGGTCATTATGATTTTTTTATTGTTTTTTGAAAATCAATATCAAACTTAATATAAATAAGCAAAATATCCAGGATAGCTTAAAAAAATCTTTTCTTTAAAATACATGGAACATAAAAATTAAAAGATGATGAGGCTAACTGATCACAGACTGCAGGCTCTGACATTGAGAGCCAAGATAAAGCTTTGCTTCTTAGGATTGATTGTCTGTGGGTGATGGAGAGCTAATTGTACCTTGATCTCTGTCACTCTAAATTATTTTAATGCACAAAGCATATGAATGGCATATAAAAATCTTAAAAATTAGGTAATTGAAGACAATGTTTATAACTGGGAGAATTTTTTACAAGGGAAAACATAAACTTCGTTTTCTTTTGGGTAGAATAAAATTCTATGAGACATGGGGCAATTAAATTGGGGAAATTGTGAGCATATAGGGAACTTGTTCTCTTTGATTTTATTCATAACTCCAGTTTCTTTGTGTTTGGCATTCAGAGAGAGCATTTTTTTTTTTTGCCTATTTCTACTTTTTGTCACAACTTAAAACATTCTTTTTCAAAGGCAACATCACAATTCTCCAAGGAGTAGTGTTGCTCTATGGGGTAATTTTTGATCAGATTGTAATAAAAAAATCCCTGCAGGTGTTATAAAATGTGTACATATATTTGAATATATAAAATATGTATTTTGTTATTTTATCCTCTTCCAATACTTCTAAACACAAACTTTTTTGTAGACTGACTCAAAAATGCTAGATCATCTTGGGGAAAGATTTCAAAAGCATGACAATTTTACACATAAATGTTGAAAAACATTAGATTTATAAATACTTTTGCAAACATGAATAATTCTCAACAACAAAAATATAAATGGCAGCAAGAAATATTAAAATATCTAGAAACTCAATCTAAAAATGGTTAATATACTAATTCTATTTTATAAAATATTAGTAGTGTTAATCTTCCTAAAATTTTTAATCTTACGTTGCAAGAAATATTGGCAATTGATATAGTTATTTATTTAAGAATCTGAAAGACAATTGGTGTATTGAAGCAATATATGATATTAAGATTTAAAGATGTATGTTTAGTGGTTTAACTCTGTAGATACATATATTTGTGTGCATTTATGTGATACTATAAATATAAGTAAATGGTTCTTCATTAGATTTTTCAAGAAAATTTAGAATACAAAATTCCTGACAATTTTTTAAGATGTAATGATGGTTAACTTTGAATTTTTAGATTGATGGGATATTTTAGTACCTTTGGAAAAATTTCTGGACATGTCTTCAAAGCATTTGTTAGATTAATGAAGATGGAAATATCTACTCTAGAGTTCTCAGATTGCAAAGAAGAAGGAAGGAAGCTAAGTACAATCAAGCTTTACCCTCTGTTTCCACACAGTGATTCCCATGTGAAGCTTTTCCCTCTTTGATGCAGAAGCCACACTACTGTCACCAACATTTAAAGGGCCTACATGGTCCAATGCAGGTTCCCCAGCTGTCATTTCAGAGTCAGTGAGCTCCCAATCAGTAGCTCAGGTCAGCTGTCTCTGTGTGTTTCCCAATCATGATCTTTCCCCCTTTGCTTATGTAATCTCTTCTTTTTCCCTTCATTGGACTGGAAACTCAGCCCAGTACTTGGCTGTGGATCTTTACATCTGCTTCCATCAGTTGCTGGATGAAGGTTCTATAATAACAATTAGGGTGGTCTTCAATTTGATAACAGGGAAGGCCAGTTCACTCATCCTTTCCACTATTTCTTGAAGTGTTAGTTGGGGTCATCATTGTGGATTCTTGGGAATTTCCCAAGCAACAGGTTCATCCCTAATCCCAAAATGGCTCTCTCTATTAAGATAACTATTTAATTGCTCTTCCTCTTTGTCTCTCTCCCAAGTCAACCATTCTGTTTCCTCATATTCTCTTTCTGCCTCCTCTACCAACTCCCCATGATGATACAAATTTATTCAGGTGATCTTAATATTTCTCCTTCTGAGTGTCATTCACAGATGTCACTCTTAGGGTCCTTCTTGTTACCTAGCTTTTCTGGGGTTGTGTATTGAAGCCTGATTATTTTTGTCTAGTATCTATTTATGAGTAAGTACATACCATGTTTGTCTTTCTGGATCTGGGTTACCTCATTCAGATTTTTCTTCTAGTTCCATCCATTTGTCTTCTTATTTCAAGATGTCACTTTTTGAACATGAACAAATGTCCTTGGGATATGAATGTGCATACCAAAGTGGTATTGCTTAATCGTGAGATAGATTGATTTCAAGTTTCTGGAGAAAGCACCCTATTAATTTTCAGAGTTGCTGTAGTTTACACTTCTACAAGCAATAAATTGGTGGGGAGAAGCTCAGGCTGTGACCTAGTGCTTAGAAACTGGGCCAGAAAGAATTCTTACACAAAGAAGCTCTTTCCGGAAAAAAAATCAAAATCAAATAAAATCAAACAACAAACCCACAAATATAATGATTCTTCTCCCATACAATAAATCCCAACTATAGTTTCCTCCCTCCATGTCTCCAATGTTGTTCCCCAACCTCTTGTCTCTTTCAGATCCACTCTGTCTTTGTTTTCTCTTCACAAAAGAATAGCACTCAAAGAGACAACAACCAAACAAGACAAAATAAAACAGGGAGAAAGCCCTTATATCAAGACAACTCAGTAGAAGAAAAAGATTTCCAAATCAGGCAAAAGAGCCAGAGATACACTTGTTACCACAGTTAGGAGTCTCATAAGAACTCTAAGCTAAAAAATACCACAGCATGTATGCAGAGGACCCATGTTGGCTCCCAGATTGCCATTTTAGTCTCTATGAGCCCTGCTTAGTTTATTAGTGACCCATGTCCTCCTGGTATCTTCTATATCTATTTTTAATTTTTACTTGAGATTTTGCTAGAGAAACAGTTTAGGCAGCTATTTTCATTTATCCATGACATAGAATATTTTTGACTTTAGTATTTAAGCCTAAATTATTTGAATATTCCAATATTTGTTTAACTATTATACCATTGAGAAACCTACAATTTCAAAATTTCACTGTTAGAATAAGTTGAACATTAATAATTCTAATGTGAATATCATTGATTATGTCTTCTTCTATTATATTTTATGAACATATATAATTTAACAATATTATGTATGTGTTATAAATATTATTTATAACCTGAAAAGTACTTTCAACATATTTTTGAGAAATTTTTAGAAACTTATAGTGTTTCATATAATTTATAGCATGCTTCTTCAAGCATTATCTTTATAAGCACAAACATTATTTTTTACTTCCTTCTCAGTATCAAAAATTCCATGCATTGATTTTATTTGTATTTTAGTATATAAAACATTGCCATGTATGTATTGACCACATTTTTTTTCTGATTTTTTTCTATTGAATAATATAATAATGTCTAGAATAATACTAGAATGAGGACTTTCAAATATAGGTTACTTTTGTTATGTGGGCAAAGAAAATGAGAAAACTAATGTTTATAGAGAACTTTACTAGTATAATTGAATACATGAGAACATATGGTTTTCCCATTTGTATTTCTTTCTCTACAGTTATAGTTATTTGCTCCACTTATTTTTCATGAAACTTTTATTATACATTATTGAGGAACTTACTCCCCCCAAAGCTCATTAAATTTTAATTAATGCAGAAACTTTAAGTAAGATATATCATATTTGAATTAATTTTTTAAAATGCCTTCTCCTTATTTTATAATCTTTTCTTTTGTAAATTCTGGAATCAATTTTCACTGCACTGCTGAGTGTCCTTGGCTCATCACCCAGGCCTGAGGACAATGGAGGTCTGGTGTGTTTATCTGGCAGAAAAACCTACTCAGCATTCTCTAGTCTCCACTTCACACTTTTTCAGGTCATGTGAATTTAATTAGAAGCCTTTTAACCTTATTCTGTGAACACTGGGAAAGAGACAAATAACAGAAATGGAGTCTATAAGGGTCTCTTTGCCTGGAAGCTGCTTAAGATTAGCTATGAGATTGAAGAGACCTAGGAGAGATACTGTTAACAAGCAGGAGCCTTCCCTAGGCAAGGAAAAAATGGCCATAAAAACATAAAGTCTGCAGCAATGAATGCCAGCAGAAGTAAGGGCACTGGGTACTGGATGAACTTACCCTTTCTGAGACCATGAAGGATTTTCAGAAAGCCACTTCTATCTCTGCTCCCTTTCATCATATACTTAAAATCTTATGAAGTTACCACTGAGTAAGTACAGTCATCACTCCTTTCTTGTCCTATATCTTGAGATAGTGATTGTTGCTTTCTTTAGACTTCTGTTGTTTAGGGGGGCAGAAGAACTCTGAGATAATGGCAACAGAGACACACTGAGGTGTTGGATCACCTGGATCATCTGTTTTCATTGAAGTTTGATTCCCCTGTTGTGAAAACATATAAACTTCTAAAGGTACCATACATATTTGTAGGAACACAATATGAAATGTGTGATATGCACAAATTGGTTAAAGATGATTTTTGGTGTTTTATATTTGAGCAGATAAAATATGTCGCCTCTCTGGTAGGTTTTGTTATTTTTTTTTTTCATTTTCTTATGTTTGTTGTAACCAGAATTTTCAGGAGTGTCTTCTGTAATCAAACCTTATCTTCTTTTACCTTAAATAATTTCAGTCTTTTGTTTTCTGTAGAAAAGAAACATAACCTTTTTTTTTTCCAAAGCAACACACTTTTGACTTCTATTTTGCAGTCAAGACACTTTTTAAAATATATAGGTTAGTTCAATGCAGAAGCCTCTATAATCCAATATCATTCACCTGTTGTTGCTCACTCATCAAAAATAAAAACCCTAGAGTTAGTATAACAGCATACAGAATCCATATTCCCTGTCTATGTCTTACCTTTATGTGGCTAATTTTTTATTATTAATACTTTCATTTTCACTTTAAAGTCTTGAGTCCTATTTCAAACTATTTTTCTATGACATTTTATATCTTTCTCCCTTTTTAAGTCTGTGTATATTTTAAATGCACTATAGCTTATTCAAAGTTTTTTTTTCTTTTTTAATCTGGCTCTCATTATATTGAGACTCTGTGTCTTCTTTGATCCCATGAGAGAAAACTTAAACTGTCATGTCAGCATCTAGAGTGACTCAGATCTCTAACCCAGTTCTCTGAGAGCCTGGCCTTCTGACAGAGGTACCAGCACTAGCTATGTTTATTTCCCCAGCTCTGGAAAGTTTCTGAGTCCATGCTGCTGGAGGGGTTTACACCTACATTCATGCCACTGAGTACCATGCTTTCTGATGCTCATAAGCCCACAGGAGTGTATTGTAACAGGTCCTCTTAAAAAAATTACACCTATGTTTTCTGCTATCACTGAATCTACTTGAGATAATCACCGGATAGTCATCGGAAGATAGTCACCGGAAGATAGTCACCGGAAGGCCAATTTTACTCTGTATTCTGAACTTTTTTCTAAACTTTCGCAGGCTTTATGTGTTTGTACATGTCTCTGGATATTGGCCACCACTTGCAGGTAGTAGAGTCTGTACCCCTAAAGAGCTCTTAAATAGTGTGTGGAGGGATCTGACTTCTAAAAGACATTGTACATGTTAACACATACACACACAAATACACAAACACACACAATTGTAAGTAAATTAAACAAAGCTAAGGGATATACTTATGAAAATGTAATAAAAAATAAAAATAAAGAATGGAAGAGAAAGGGAGGAGGCAAGGTTGGAGAAATGGAAGAAAACTGAGCAAGGAGAAGGAGAGGTGGACCTAGTTTTGAAGAAACATGTCTTAACAGAATGGTGCTTGTGGATAATAGTGTTAGAGTTTAGATGTTGAAGATATTAAGATGTGTCTGCAAGTATATCCAGACATTATTTGTTTATTTATTTATTTATTTATTTATTTATTTATTTATTTATTTATGAGAAGTTCAACAAGAAGATATGTTTTAGTGTTTAAGAGAGAATAATATTAAGGGGTTCTCAAAAAGAAAATTAAGATAGGAAATTAAAGGCAGTTTAAGGGTTCCTTCAAAAGCAATAAATGAGAATTTCTGTGGGTACTTATTATCATGCTGGACTAAAGAAGGATTATTGTGTTTTTTCTATTGCTACTTAGCAGTTAATGGTGGAAAATAATGAGTAAGTCAGAAAGGCAAAGGGTAGCTCCTAAAATTCTATATAAAATGTGTTAATTATTGCTAAAAAATTACATTAATGACTAAGATAATGACATTACTAACAGTGTGGCAGCATAATGTGGGATAAAGTGCAGAGGCCTCTTAGGTCAGTCAATCTGTCTGCTATTAACTGGTGGTGTGGTCAGAAATAGGTCAATTTACATCACTTAGCTGCAGTTCTTTCATTTTTAAATTAACCTTCTCACATCTTTTTTTTTTAGATTGAAATTCCTATGATTTTACAAGGAATGCTTTATTCCAAGGATGTTGTTCACCTCTTGTAAATGTGTTAAATGATGATCTAAGGAAAAGAATTGAAAAGTGAAAGACATTGCATGTCAAAATACTCAAAGTTGTCTTCTTTGAGCCTTTTGATTATACTCCTAAATTTATTAGTAGATGTTATTAAGGAAATTAGTGACTTACTGAAGACAGTGATGTAATACCATGGCAGGCTATCTGATAGTTGATAACTGATGTGTATGTGTTGAAGTATGTGTGTGTTTATATGATGACTATATAACATAAGCATAGATAACTGAAAAGGGAAAAAAAAATCACATCCTGGGCTCTACCAATTAGAACAACCCTGTATTTCATTTTACTAGTTCAAATGGTAGAGGATTTAAATCTCATGAATGGACCATTTCTGTTCCCATTTTGTCTTTTCCCATCACAATTAATGAGAACTAACTAAAATTTCATGAAAGAAAATGGAAGTCTTATGAGCTACCGAGAAGCTCATTTTGATTGTTTTGTGGCAACCCTCTGTAGCTCCAGCCAGCCTTGTAACTACTATCTAGTGGAGTGTGGCCTTGAACTTCTGATCCCTCTACCTCAAATTCACAAGTACTGGAATGATAGGTATGTGCCACCATGTCCAGGTCAGAAGAGTATAGTTTTTAGTCTTTAAATATTTTAGTGACAAACTATATCTTTGTGCATTTAAGATAAAATGTAATCAATATAGTGATGTAAATTACTAAGACTAGTACAAGGTCAGTGGAAGGCAATAGTCTTTTGGTGTAATCATAATCATGCTATATCTTTTATGTTTTATAATACAGGAAAATAACTTTAGCTTTAACGAAGTTCATCTCCTCTTGTAGAGCCAACTGCTGTGTTTGAAACTTTTAGCTGTCTGTGTGCCCACTCAACATCCATCTTCACATGGAGAATAAAAATTTTGCCAAGTCTAAAGAATAAGAATTTAGATAGTCCATGTTCTACAGTATGTGTATATCCCCATACATTGTAAATAGCTGTTATCACTGGTTACGATAACTTAATTAACTTGCTTATTAAAAATCTTTAATTTGTTAGTGATAAAATCTTGATTAGTACATTTTCCCTGCTAGGTGACCTTCTAATTTAATAGAAAATGATCTTTTAAATGGGAAAAAATGCCTGTGGCAGAGATTTTGTGAGAATGAATAGAGTTTGCAATGCACATAGGGATATATTTCAGCCTAATTAGTAAGGGTGCAAATGAATTTTTATCTTATACACCAGAAGCGTCATTGATGAACCATGGTGAGAAGTTGAAAATGCATTCAGATTGGCAGTGTGGGACCAAAATCTGTGGGAAAATCACCAGCTAATTCATTGATCGCCCCTTGGAAATTACTGCTGTTAATTGTTAGGTAATTAACATGGAGTTACAATTATGTTGGCCTAAGGGGGTGATTAATGTTTCACCATGTCACATTAGTGGTGGCTGGGCTTTCAAAAGCTTTGCTCCTTGCATGCTTTAGAAGGTAGATGCCATATTGTCTATGGATTTGTTTTCTACTGAAGTTTATGTTGAGAGCAAATGTGTGTATTTTCTACTCTTGGGCTACTTATTATAGGTATAATTTTGAATCTAAGGACTTACAATATTTACTACATGCTGTATTTTCAAATAAGCATGATTCTAAATGGAAGATTTTTAATCGTATTTTAGCACAAAACCAAAACTTTTTTTAATATAAGAGGACCTAGTGTTTTTCTTTAAAATGTGTCTTAAATTATTAATTGATGGTAGGAAGAAAAGTTACATCATCATATCATACTTTCAATAATCTAATTTTAGGAAAATAAAAATACCATACCAGACAAATACACAGTCATAAAAAGGAGCACACTTCTCTGTCTAAGGAACAGCCCTTACCTTTGTCACTGTTAAACTATGTGTATATCAATATTTCAAATTCTCTTGGCTTATTACTAGTAGCACAGACTATGATGTTTTCTGATTTTTAAATATCAATTTTAAAAATTAAGGGGCAAAATATTATTAAATATTCCTAGGAAAATGGCACTGATGTTAGTCAGGTGAAACTAAGATGTTGCACAAAAATGTGTTGGATTTTGCCAGGATCATTTATTTTTTTATCTCAGTATTTAAGTTTTCTGCCTGCCAGACTTGAGTTGCAGTTGCTATATGATTAAAAGATAACTGTAGAGAAATTATATATGACCTATCACTACTACAACATTTTATTCAATTACAGTTGCAAATTAATTTTCATTTAAAGGTAAATATATCTTTTAATGAGCTCAGATCCATAGATACAGACATCTACAAAGATATTTTTACTGTGAAACTTACCTATTTTCTTATCAAATTCAATTAGGCTGAAATGGTTAAAAAGTTTTCAAAATATTTAAATCTTTAATAAGAGTCAAGATGACATATTATACTTTGTGAAAAGATATATTCACCAACTAAAACCTAAGTGAATATAAAAATTCTGAAGATCTCCAAAGGTGGTTTCTCTTTATTTAAAAGAATCTAATTAAGATACATTATCTAAAATGGAAGAGTGAATTTCTAGCAATTCAAAGAATAGAATCTTCTATAATATTTTTTTCTGTGAGAATTTGAGATATTTTCTCTTTTAGCAGCCCCATATTGAGGGCTCTGTTGTGACTGTAACCTCCTGCCTTTATATTGATTTGTACTTCTTCAACAAATAATAGAAGTCTCTATTACCTATGGTCAAGCCAGATATTAAGTTTTAATGTCCATTAAAACTGAAAAAAAAATGAAAGAAGTCAGTTCTTCTAATACATTTTTCAAATAGAGAAATATCAAAATCTTGATTTTGGAGCAATCCTGTGATCAGATCTTTCTGTATTTCTTTTACATTAAAAATCAATTGTGCTTGTTCAAATGTCCATTTTATTGCAGAGCTGACATTTCACCTAGACTCCTTTTTTTCTCTACTTATTATAATGTTCTGAAAAAGGAGCTTATCATTCTGGAAACAGTAGTATAAACTGTAAGGCTAAATTAGGTGTCTTCATTTTCCTGTAGAGAAACTTTCATCAAATGTCATTTTCTTCCTATTTGAATAAACCCTTGTAGTAAAGAAAGAGATTCTGACTTTGATTATACATTGCTGCAGAGTTACAATTTACACATGACAGCTCCCTTTGCCAGAGTAAAGGACACAATTCCTTGAACAATAGTGTTCCTATATCCATTGCTATGCCTTGAGATCCTTTCCTAATTTTCAATGTTAGATTTCTACCTGGGAAAAGTAAACTGAAAGAAGTCGTTTCTTACACAGATCTGATAAGCTGATTTTAGTTAAGGTATTTATCACAGAAGCAGAGAGCAAACCAAGATAAGTATTTTTTTTTAAATATTCATGGAGTTAGTCTTAGTGACCACTTCATTTTAAAATGTAGAAAACAAGGGGTGGCATGGGATGGTACAATCTGACATTTGGAAGTTCACTGACTTTTTGTTTTGTTTTGGTCTTTTTCTTTGAAGGTCTTCAAATTGGTAGAAGTATCAAAGAAAAAAATCTTGGGTATTAGACTGCCTTTGTAATGCACACAGTTTTCTATAGAAAAAAAGATCTTTCCAGATGCATTAGTGATAGAGTCCAGAGAAAGAGTGTCAACTCATTGCCAGGAACAGAGAAGTGCCTGACACAAAGACTGGATGGCTGCAGGTGAAGTCAAAGATGTGATCTAACAGAATAACTTCATCACTTAGAGTTCATGACGATGAAGTTTAGTGGTAATGAAGCTCTTTAAAGACCTGGATAAAGCTTGTTAATATTGTTTGTAAACTTATCAGGATTTAGTCACCAAAAGGCAAGGCTTTCCATGATCATCTAATTGGGTTATTTGATATAACAAGAAACATTCTAAAAATGAGTTGTGTACTGTTTGGGGGTTTCTAAATTGCATACAAAGAGAAAGCCAGCTGAGCCCCATGATTCATCATTCATACCAGCTTCCTGGAATTCTACCATCATAGCATCTGTACTGTGACAGGTTATGTCCCCACAAAATATGAACTGAAATAAATCCTTCCTACTTGAGATGGCTTTTGTCAGAAATTTATTCACAGTGATGAGATAAGTAACCAATACACCATAAATTTTATATTGAGTCTAGGTCTCATTATGTTAGCCTAGACTCGCCTAGAACCCCAGGCTATCCTATTTAAGCCTCCAAAATGTAGGAGTTACAACCAGGTATCTTTATGCCTTGCTCCATCTGTTTATTATTATTATTATTATTATTATTATTATTATTATTATTAAAGTCATATTTTAATCCATGTGTCCCCTTGTTCAAACTTCTTTCCTCCTCCCACCCCTTCCAGTCATTCTCTCTTCTCTACATTACTTTATCTCCTCCCCAGCAAGGGCAGGTGGTCCCAAGGTCCCAGTGTGGCTTAATTCAGCATCCACTGGGATAGAGGGATAGCTCAGCTGTTAAAGGCTTGGCTCCATTTTGTTTTAATTGATTTTCAACATCATTAAATTTTGTAGGCCATTTAGTTAAGCAATATATTCTTTCTGACTAGCTTTGCTATAGATGACAACAAACATCCCCCAACTTGACTAAAAACAAATTCTTGAAACTTTTCTGAAGAATGATGCATGTCATTATTTTTCTAGAAATAATTTTCTTTCATTTTTCTCCTCTATATTCTAGTGGAAAGTTGCTTTTCTTTATCTCCTTGATCCTCTAAGAGTCTTTTCTTATCTTCACAGGCTTTTAAAAATGATGCCTTTTGTGACTAGCTGTAGAATTAACTGTTCTTTAATCAGAAACTAAAATAGGAAAATAACATTTCCCTAGACTTAAAAAGCTGACTTCCATATATTTGTAACTACTGGTAGAATTTGTAATTACATTTCCTGGTGCTTGCCTATTTGGCATGCTGCCCAGGATTCACATATAAGCATTTAACCTGCCTCACTGATGCAAAGCAGTCTTGGTTGGAGATGGTTTGTCTTCTCTACTTGGCAGTTTAGCAAGTAAAGCTGTCCCAACAACTTGTTTCCAGTTCATTCTTCCCCAATAGCAAGTGATAAATTTGAATTTTAAATACAATGCATTAAAAATAATGTCACAGATTTATCAGTTCAGTTATTTATTATTCCAACGTCTGTTAGACAAATACTTTTCCATTGTAAAGTTATTGATTCAAGAACATATAAAAAAAATCCACCATGATTAAGTGGGCTTCATCCAAGAGATGCAAGGATGGTTCAACATAAGAAAAACTATCAATGTCATCCATCACGTAAACCAGCTAAAATACAAAAAGACACACAAGATCTTTTTAACAGATGTCGAAAAACCTTTAACAAAACCCCACATTCCCTCATGATAAAGGTCTTGGAGAGATCAAGAGTACAAGGAAAATACCTAAACATAATAAATGAAATATATAGCAAACCAACAGCCAACATCAAACTAAATGTAAATGGAGAGAAAATGGAAGTAATCCCACTAAAATCAGGAACAAGAGAAGGTTATCTACTCCCCATATATTTATTCGATACAGTTCTCAAAGTCTTAGCTACAGCAATAAGACAACAAAAGGGATCAAGGACCTACAAAGAAGAAAGGAAGAAGCTGAAATATTATTATTTGCATATGATATAATAGCATACATTCATTACCCCAAAAATTCTATCAGGGAACTTCTGCAGCTGAAAAACACTCACTCTCAGTACCATATCAGGATATAAGCTTAATTAAAAAAAATCTATAGTCATTCTCTACACAAATTACATAAGGGCTAAAAAGAAATCAGGGAAACATCACCCTTTATAATAGCTGCAAATAACATTAAATACCTTGGTGTAACTCTAACCGAAGAAGTGACAGAACAGTATGATAAAAACTTTAAGTTATTTTAGAAAGAAATTGAAGAAGATATCAGAAAATAGCAAGATCTCCCATGCTCCTGGATAGGTAGGATCAACATAGTAAAAATGACAATCTTACCAAAAGCAATATACAGATTCAATGCAGTTCACATCACAATCCCAACATAATTTCCCAAAGACGTTGAAAGAACAATACTCACTGAACCTGTTAGAAAAAAGCGGGCAATAACCTTGAATGCAATAGCACAAGAGCCTAATTTTTACAAATACTACCAGTAGCACACTGAGTGCAACAATTAACAAATGGAACGTTCTGAAACTGAAGAGCTTCTGTAAAGTAAAGGACAAAGTTGACAAGACAAAATGACAACCTACAAAATGGAAAAATATATTCACCAATCCTATATCAGACAGAGGACTGGTCTCCAAAATGCATAGAGAACTTAAGAAAATAGATGTCAAAACATACCTAAAAAACCCCAATTGTAAAATGGGGTACAAAACTAAATAGGGAATTTACAGAATAACTCCAAATGGCTTGAAGACACTTAAAGAAATGTTGAACATTTTTAACCATTAGAGAAATACAAATCAAAACAACTCTGAGATAGTATCTTATATCCGAATGGCTAAGATCAAAAACACAAATGACAACCTATACTGGCGAAGATGTGGAGCAAAGGAACACTCCTCCATTGATGGTGGAAGTGTATACTGGTACAGCCACTTTCGAAATCAGTTTGGTGGTTCCTCAGAAAGCTGGGAATCAATTGCCCCAATGATCTAGCAATACCATTATTGGGCATCTACTCAAGGGATGCACATTTTACTGCAAACACATTAGCTTTACTATGTTCTTAGCAGCATTATTTATAATAGCCTGAAACATCAAATCACCTAGATGCTTCTCAACTGAAGAATGGATTAGAATTGTGGTGTCATGTGAATGACCACCCTAATTGCCATTATAGAATCTTCATCCATAATTAAGCACCAGGTTGAGATCCTGGTCCAGCTGAAAAAATGGAGGAGAAATTTTATGAGCAAAAATATCAGGATCACCACGAGGAAGAGACCCACAGAGAAGACTGACCTTAGCTATTGGAAGCTCACTGATTCTAAAAAAAAAAAAAATGACTGAGCTACGCTTGCCAAAGATGTGTTGACCTCAGAATGAAAATCAGGATATGTGCTACATTGGGGAAGGGCTTTCTGTTTTGTTTCTACAGGTGAGAGAGAGCTATGGGTACCATTAAAATTAATAAACCAGAGAAACTTATTGATAAGGAGAGATGACAGCTCATCTACCCATGTGAAGGTTCTTTAAATTGTAGGAAAAAGTCATCAAACATAGCTTGGGACAGAAGTTTGTTGTTGCCTTTGCAGAAAACTTGAAACACACATCTTCAAAAAGTCAAAAGAACTTGGACTTTTAGACCTCTAAAGCAGAAAGGAAGGCTATCCAGAAAAAAATTTACAAGCAATGGAGAATTGTACCTATTGGTATTAATATACTCTACAAGTCTAATCAGTTTTCTGAAGTGGATCATGACAATGACTAATTTTATCTCTGAAGTCTTCAAAAGAAAGATGGGGCCTCACAATGATGATTTCACATGGACTATGACAACACCACTAGGCTGACAAACACCAACCAAATATCACTTTGCAATACAAACTACTGAAGACTATTTTAAGGTGGCTAGCTGAATGAACCAGCCTCCCATAATACTCTAGCCAGAATTTGGGGCAAACCCTGCACATACTCAAACACTGAACAAGAAATGATACAGCTACTTATTTTAGGACTTGACAATTAACAAAATTATTCTTTTCAGGACCCCCTAAAGATGCCTTCACTGCCATACAACAGGAAGTAAATTTAAAAACATGATGACCACATTCCCAAAAGGTGGGGTAGGTAAATTTGGTTTTTCAATGTGTTATAAATGATTGCCATTGTTTTTGTATTTGGTTACAAATTCTTATTGGTTATGATTATGAAAAAAGCTGAAGAGGGAGATTAGATTCTCGGTTCTTGTTTGAACAAAGAAAAGAAAAAGGAGATATAGATATAATATGACAAAAGGTTAGATTGTTGAATCTACTCGGAGAAAAGCATGATACAAATATGACAGAATAAAAAGGTAGATTGTTTGATCTACTCTGGAAAAACAAGGAAATATAGCTATGATAGGATATAAGGGTAGATTACTGAATTTACTTTTAAAAAGGAGTTACTAGTTTTAAACATTTTACATTAAATTAGATTTTTATATATTGTACATACATTATGTATATTGATACAAAGTTGATATTAATTTTGCCATTATACATATATTTCTATGCTTGTTCAAGGTACGATGCCTAGACAATTTAACAATGTGATAGAAATTGTTAGTCCATGAAAGTTATTATTACCAACTAATTAAGATACAAAATGGCAAATTATTAGTTAGACATTAAAATCAAACTAATATACATATTATATTATGTTTTCAAGATCAAACAGATACATTTCAGATAGGTCATCCTCAAACATTTAGATATCTACAAAATACAGCATTTAAGATGCTTTCATTGCATGAGTTCTTTTAATTTTTATGACAATGAGACATGTTTAATCATCACCAACCTACTTCAGAGAAAATGATGGACATTGAAGAAATTCCATAAAGAGTTGACCTTCTTTATGGCAAAAGTTATCTACTGGGCAAGAAAGTGCTCTGGTCTAGCTTGCTGACATGATGTCCAAAATGGACAAACAAGACATACCAAAAAGACATTATCAGGACAAGGATGGAAGGTTTTTTAAATTATCCTGCTTCACAGAGAAGTCTGTTAGACATGCTAGGCCTGTAGGCAAAGATAGATACTCCAATACGACAAAGGAACCTTGGGTGACTATCCAAGATTTTTCCAAATTTTTTGGATGTGGATTGTTTTCTCTTTCTTTTTACTTAGTTAATATTATTTCCTTTCTGGGTCTCTGAGAAAGTTGAAAATGAGACAGTTGTAGTTATAATTTTCTAGTGACAGTTATAGTAAAGAAACTCATTAAGAATTTGAAGTGTATATGTTTGAGAGATATCAAAAGATAATATTCTATTAGTAATACAGGCTAGGTAGAAAGTGAATTAGGTATAATCCTTGTATTCACCAAATAGAATAAATAATGGAATATTTTCTTTGAATTTGTCATTTTCTAGATTGGAAATTACTGATATGATTATTAGTTATATATATGGTATATAGTTATTGTTCCTATTATATATAATTTTTCTTATATTAGTCATAACCTTGTTATTTTCAACAAAAAGGGGATATATATTTAATAAATTTAATCTGGAATGCCAGAGTTAACCAGGGAGCCAAGTCAGGTCAGGGAATGGTGACCCATACCTTTAATCCTAGAAATTTAATCCTAGGAATGTGGACAGAGGAAGTTGAGACAGCTGGGCAGAGCAAGAGAATAGGGTTTTTAAGCTTTCTCAGATACATTTTTTCCTTTCAGCTGACGATAGAAAGACTTGCAGTTGAACGATTGCTGGGGACAGGCCCAAGGAACTGGCTGGGTGAGAAGTGGCTGTGGTTTGTTTCTCTATTTTTCTGATATTCGAGCTTTTCCGCAATATATGGCTCCAGGTTTTCATTATATAACAACTAGAGTTTGTACAGTTAGTCACATTTTTAGCCTTCTGTCTTCAACAATGCAAAGGCACTCTAACTACCCAAAGCACATAAGTGCTGGGAAACAGCTAATGGAGCTATCTCTGTCTCACTCTTTTTTTTTTTCTCTCACTATAGAATTACACTACTATATCCAAGAATATTATATTTACTAATATTAAAATATGATGTCTGGTTACTTTGCAATTAACTCCATTTTAATGTTAAATTTTTTATTTATTTATTTATTTTTTTAATAAAATAAAGTCCCACTTTTTATCCATGTATCTATCCTCTTGTTCCAACTCCCTTCCCCCTCCCTATCCCTCCCAGTCAGACTTCAACCTCCCTTTTCCCCACCTCGAAATCCACTCTCCAAGAAGGACAAGAGGTCCCAAGGTGAATCGGCTCAGCATCCACTCCAGGCAAGTCTGATTTCCTCATTCTAATATCAAGAGTGGGTTAGGTAATCCCCTAAAGGGAATGGGCTCCAAGGTGCCAGTCAATGCACAGAAACACAGTTTGAACCCTTCCCTTGAGGCTCCACGTATTTCCCATATCAGTGGACAGCTGTCTATCCTTGAAGGGCTTAGTTCCTTTTCAAGATGGATTCCCGGTGGCCCAGGAGCTGGAACCTGCTCATCTCTCACTCTGTTCTGGTCACAGGACCCACATGGTCCGAAAATGTTCGTCTGTGTTGACACACCTTGCCTTGAAGTTATTTATTTATTTATCTTGTGTGTGTGTCTGTGTGTGTCTGTGTGTGTGTGTGTGTGTGTGTGTGTGTGTGTGTGTGTTCCTGAAGGAGCAAAAGGGAATATTGAATACTCTGAAGGTGGAATTATAGGCAGTTGTGAGCTGCTCACATGGGCGGTTGGAACCAAGCTGGAGTCCTCTGGAAGAGCAGCAAGTGGTCTTATCTCTGATTCTTATTTCCAGTCTCATTCTTAATCCCACATTATGATTGAAAAAGAATAAAAGCTAGTAAGAGGGAAAAATATTATTTCTTTGTGTTATCTTTAGCTAATTTTTGATTTGTAAACTATTATTATTTTATTAGTACAAAAATCCAGAATAAATTCAATTGAGATTAGAAAAATGTTCTCAAAGAGTCAATACTACAGATTTGTCAAACTGTCTTTTAAAACTAATGAACTCCTAGAATAAGCTGTTCTTATAAACTTCCCAACTTTGAGCCTTTAAAATCACTTAGCTGGCTCCTGTTGTAATTGCTATAATTTATTTGTAAACATTGGGCCTAAATAAAACTTATCTTGTCCCATAACTAAAACATCTCTGGCTCCTGAATTATCAACAATTCTTTGCTCAACTTTTCTCCCTTACCTCTTGTGTTGCCAATATATCTCTTACTATTGAACGTCATTGCCAATTCTGTAATTGTTTTTTGTTTTTCAACATAAATCCTCTGACTTTCTTTTCCTAAGGCCTAATGACCCAAACTTAGTCTTTAAAGCCCTCTATGTAATCCTATCTTTACTGAATGTAGGAATGTACTCCTGATATAGGCAAACAGACTACAGTCATGTCTTATTAATATTTACGGCAAAATCTTCCTGTCACATGACGTTCACTTTAGTCCTCCTTTTTATTTGTCCCCTATATTTCCCCCTTGCTCTTTTTATACCTCAATATTGTCATAAAAATTATAAAAGCTATGAAGGTCTATATGGAGGAAATATAGCTAATGTCTATATTTCTTTACAACTTTCTTGCATATAAGAAGCAAGTTATAGCAGAAGGAAATCTTAGAAATAAGATAAACTAGTATTTTTGTTTCATAAAAAATACATGACCAGGGATTAAGATTATATTTAGATGTCACATAACTGTTAAAAAAACTCTCTTTATTTTATAATAGATCATGGATACATTCTAGTTTGGTAGTTATTCTTAGCAGATGAGTTTTAGTTTGCAACGAAATCAAAAAATATTTTCTGTTACTCTTGAACTTTTTGGTTTAGTGATTATGGGTGCTTATAAGTACATGACAGGATCTGACTGGATCTAAACAGTGTGTTTCAGGTTAGACAGAATGTGACCTCTGACTGACCAATTGTCATGATTCTTTAATGCACTTAATACTTAATACATGCTTTTATGCATTAAGCGGTATAAATATACTTTGTTTGTAGTTCTTCCCCCTTCCACCTGAGATTTTGACTTGTATCATTATTACACTATGCTGATTTGATATTCTTGTGAGCAGACTTAAAAACCGGATAGATTTCTCTTAGGCCCCATGTTACAGAGAAGCTGAAATGACAGGAGTTTCAGCAATCCACTTATGAGTGCCATGGTGGAGGCTGGGTGAGTGGAATTGCAATGAATTTGGTGTAAGTGACCAAAAAAGTTGTCAGAACTGACTCCATCTAAAGCAGGGAAGTGAAATCCCAAATGCAATAAAATTTTCATTGAGGAATTTCACTCTTAAGCAGATTGAGCAAAAATATCCTTTTAGGGTATATACTATGTCTTAGTTACTTCAAATGGAAAATGAGTCAAAGATCAATATAACACAACCTAAATCGTAGGGTTCTTACTATGTAAAACAAATAAAATGGCTATGTATCATATTTACTGTAAGGGCTACTATTGGGATACTTGACACAGATTACTATGAATTTCAGAACTATATTCTTACTAGTAATAGAAAATGGGAGTGTCTCTTCATTAACATTATTGTAAAGCCTTCACATTGAAAGCATGCTTTTTAAATATGTACTTGATATTTGCTATTATGTAGGGCATTATCACGGTATGAACCCGCCATGAGATATGTTTTAAATGAGGTTTATTTTGTGAGAATCACTTACAAAACAAAGAAGGTTTTAAGAAACGGTGAAGGGTTAAGGTTGCAGTGCGCCTGAGCGTTTCTAACAAAAGCTCCTCACCCATATGCTGCACTTCCGAACACCCGCGCCACCAGCCGTTACTGGAACAGCCCAGAAGCCGCATCTTCAGTCCAAAAACTGCACCACTGGTCCGGAACTCTCGAGAGAGGTCCTGACCCTGCGTGAGAGAATGCCGACTTCCTGTCCTGGTCCTCTCCCTTGGAGGTCTACTTCTGGAACTCTTTCCAGTTGACCACGCCCCACTCTGCTCCAGCCCTCCGACACGATCCGTTCACATGTATAGTTCCTGATTTCCCGCTACAGGGCAATTAATAATTTCTGTTATGAATGGCTTTATTAATTTTAAGACATATAGTCTAGCACATATATAGGCACTCTGACTAAGCTGAGCTTTAATAAATAAATCACTTTCTTTTTTTCCTTAGCCAGGCAGGTAGTATTCACCATGACTACTTGTTTTCTCAGAATGGGTGACATGTATTTGCATATCTACTCACATTGTATATCTCACTCTCTTATTTAACAAACATGTGTTTTAGGTCTGCATATATAATGTATCAAGCAAAGAACCAGGGGAGCAAAGAATTGTTCAAGATAAGACTTGCCTTTGATACCACTAAGAGCAACAGAAGTTAACAGACTCACTGTTAATTGGCTTTTACTGCTACCATACCCAAATAGTTGGAGAATATCACTTATTTTGAAGGTTCATACTTACTTATATTGTGTCCTGAGATATGGCAGGTGAGCATTGATTGAGTAAGGAAAATACAATTTATTCTCTGTACATTTCCAGTTCAATGAAGTAATTTGAACAAATAAAAACAACAAAATAAATACTGGCAAACACTGAAGATAAAATACCTCAAAAAAAAATCAATGTTATGATTGTTCCTGGAGGGTGTTATGTAAGATAAGCATTTTTAAAACCATATGGTAAAACTTAGTTTTCAAGAAGTCCACATATCAAACAGAAAAGGGCAATCATAATAGCCATGTCGGTGCTTGTCTGTAAAGGAGAAAACTTCTAAACATTAAAAACTAGTCTATTGTTTTGTCATATAATGCCTTTGTTTCTAATACTTAAGAATGATATCAAAACAAAATAGGATAGATCTTGTCTTTAACATAAGGCCAAGGACACAGTCAATAAGACAAAATGAAAGCCTACAGATGGGAAAGGATTTTCACGAACTCTACAAGTGACAGAGGACTGATCTCTAAAATATATAGAGAACTCAATAAACTAGAGCTCAAAACCTTGAATAACCCAGTCAAAAAATGGGGTTCAGAACTTAAAAGGGAATCCTCAGCAGAAGAATTATGAATGGCTGAAAGGCATTTAAAATATTGCTCAACATCTTTAGCCATCAGAGAAATGCAAATCAAAACAACTTTGAGATACCACCTGACACCTGTTAGATTGGCTAAGATAAAAGACACAGATGACAATCTATGCTGGAGAGATTGAGGAGCAAGAGGAATGCTTATCCATTGTTGGTGGGAGTGTAAGCTTGTTCAGCCACTCTGGAATGCAGTATGGTGGTTTCTCAGAAAATTGGGAATTAATCTCCCCATGAATCCAGCAATACCACTTCTGGGTGTATACCCTAAAGATGCACATTCACACTCCAAAGGCATTAGCTCATAGCAGCATTATTTATAATAAAATGAACCTGGAAACAACCTAGATGCCCCTCAACTGAAGAATGGATTAACAAACTGTGTTACATCTACACAGTGGAATACTACTCAGTGGTTAGAAAAGAATGACATCCTAAAATTTGTAGGCTAATGGATGGATTTGGAGAATATCCTCCTGAGCAAGGTCTCACAAATTCAGAAAGATAAACAGGGGATGGACTTCATTGATGGACTTTAAACCAAAAATGCTTAGCATGACCAAGTGCAAACCACAACCACTGAACAGCTTGGGATTTGAAACACCTTTGACTGGCACCTTGGAGCCCATTCCCTCCAGAGAAACACCTAATTCAGTCTTGATGTAGGGGTGAGGAAAGCAGATCTGCCAGGAGTGAATGTTGAACTAAGCTACCTTGGGACCTTAAGACCTCTTGCCCTTGCTGGAGAGAAGATGAACTGATTGAGAGAAGAGTGAGTGACTGAGAGGGGTGGGAGGACGAAGGGAGACTGAACAAGGGGATACATGGATAAAAAAAATATGACTTTATTTACAATAAAACAACAACAACAACAACCAAACCAAAAAAACAATTAAAAAAAAGAAAAGTAATTTTTGGAGAGATTTCTACTTATGCATGTGTGTGGTGTGGGGTGTGCACACATGTGTTTGGCTATTTGCACTCATGCCTGCACACAGGAGAGCCAAAGGAGTACACAGGGCACTTTCCTAAATCTCCCTGTTATATTTTGCTGATACAATCTACCACTGATTCTGAAGCTCATCTTTTGGCCAGGCTGGATGTTCAGTAAGTAAGCTCCTAGGATCTGTCTCCACCTCCCAATGTTGAGAGTATAAGCCTAAATCAATGTCTACCTATTTATGTGGGTTCTGTAGATCTAAAGTTATATCCTTTTGCTTTAAAAGTAACTTCTTTACCTGCTATGTTGTCTTCCCAGATCTTCAGAATTTTTATTTAAATAAATTCAAAACTAGACTGATGCAGGGAAGAGGAAGGTGAATTATTATAGGCAGGACTAGGAAATCAGATAGCAATGAAAAATTGGGTTATAAATATGGGATATAAAGGACACCTCCACATGGAAAAAGGAAATCTGTAGAATTAAGAAGTCAATAGCTGATCTTAGAGTGCATATCTGTCTTCTTCATGCCAAAGCAAAATGGATGGTTTGTCAAAATAAATTTCTATGTTCTCTGTAAATTGTCGAGCTCTATTCAATCATATTCTTTATACTGTATGCTATTTATATTTTATTTATATTATGATATATTTATATTTATACTCCTTATAACTAAGTGTATGGTAATAATAACTTTTTGAAAAATATTCTTCAAATGGATTTATAGATCATTTTCATCTGCATTCAGTTATAAAAAATATTTGCATGAAGATCTTGCTCTGCATATTAGAAGGTTCTTAATACAATTTATTGTAACTTGTTGAAGTTTCATATTTAATGAAAATAGAATACATTGTAAATCTAAATAACAAAAAACTTCTAGTTGAATTATTATTTTCCATTATAATTAATTTTTGAGTTAGCAATTAAATTATGTAAGTACTTTCTAATATATACGACATCTGGACACAGCTAAATATACTTGTTTAAAACAATAATTTCTCTTACATTTAAAATATTTTCTTTTGCCCTAATTACTTTGGGCTTTGAAAGGATTGTTTCTCAATTCCACTTCTCAAATTATGACAAATCAGAATGTGTAACAGGGATTAAACTAAATGTGTATTAGAAGAGTAAAGAATTCACTGAGGCAAGACTAATCATCATTTAGATTATCAGGAGGAGATGATTAGTAAACAAAGGATTGCATGACAAGTTCTGTTGATGCTGTTTCCATGGCCAATGTTTTAGCTTTTAAAAATGAAAAATCTCTAAGCAGCTTATGGAAAAAAGTAATCATTCAAATTACAAACTTAAGAATTTCAAATTACATACTTCATCAAGTTGAGTCTATTTTAACTTACTAAGCATACTTTTTGAGACAGAATAAGATAATTACTTAGTGTTTCAAGTCAATGGAGAACAGCCTTCCCATGCATGCAATTTATTCTCTGAACAATAGATGTTGCACATGAGTGTTGGAAGTATTGCTGAAGCCAACTCTCTAAAGGGTTCTGTTGAAAAGTACTGGCAATTATATCCCAAAATAAGGATTTTGCAAATACTTTTTCTGAGTGATTTGTCTAGGTATTCTTTTGCAGTATTTCTTTTCACAAATCCAATTCATAAAAGTTTTTGTTAAAGCGTTAGGAAAGCTGTAACAAATGTTTACATCTCAGTGAGTTTTCTAAATAAAAGATAAAAATTTGACTCGACAAAAATTTTCACTAATTGTGTATGTACTTTAAAAGTCTGAAACTATAACTCATGCTAGATTTCAGAACCTTTGGAATTTCTCAAGGATGTTTAGGATTGAGAAGTTTGGCGTGAGGCAATCTGGGTTCAAATACTAGTTCACCACTTAAATAATGACTGTGGATAAATTAACTTTTCTAAAGCATAATGTTTTTACTAAAATAGTGCTAATAATGCTCACCTCATCTTTGCTATGCTGCCACCAGTTAAGGAGAGGTGTAAAACACTGTTAATGATATTTAATCTGCTTAATGCACTGAGCTTATTATAGAAGTAACTTCATATTACTAGTTACCATTTCAGGGCTATGTCTTTAGTTGTTAGTGCTCAGGTTTTTAGAGTCATATTTTATAGCTTCAGGTACTCTATGAGTGAAAAAAATGCCCTTATAAACTTTGTAATTTATTTTTTAAAAAAACTAATATAAGTCAACCCTGTAAGTTACAAATATAAATGTGTGCAAGCATACATCTTTTGAAACAAGTTATGTGTATGTATCCCAGGCTGTCTTTACACTTCTTTGTAGTACCAGTGGGTTTCAGCCTGGTGGTTTTCCTGCCTGAGTCCTAAGTCCTGGGATTATTGACATGCCTAACACACATACGGATCCAAAAATATTTCTAAATTGAGAGTTTCTTAGATGTATTGTCTCAGTTTCTAGAACATGTAAACCTTACAGCATCTATCCCAGGAGTTTCGGGAGAAAATAGCGCTTTTTAGTATTTGAAATTTTAATACTAGTTCCCTTGTTAACATGAGTTTCGCATAGTCCTTGAGATTCAGTTGGAGTGGGATTTTGGTATGTTGTAAATATTTGTTCTGCCTATGAGTTTAATAAAAGCTTATTGGCAACACATGAACAGAAAGTGTGGGCAGGACTACCAGGTTAAGAAAACTTGGAAACATCTCAGAGCAGAGACAGATATCAGACAGAGTCCCCAGACAGACAGACACCACTGGGATGTGACATAGGCATGAGGAGAAGAGAATATGAGAGAATAGAATGGAAATAAGCTGAAATGGTGCTCTGAGAAAAGGTACCGAGCCACATTGCTGAACATGGGTTAGTTAGCTAGGTATATGCCTGTGCTCTAGGTCAATCAGCCTAAAAATAGCACAAGCCTGTGTATGATGATTGAAGTTAAGCAGGGCTGACAGTAGGAGCAAACCTCTGGTCCAGGCCTCGAAAGTCTGTGCCAAAAACATCATACAACACTCAATGATGTTTTTAGGGTTGTTTGTTAAGGTACGACACTATGATATTATGACACATTAAGATTGAAAACAGAAAGAATGTAAGAGCTAAAAGGGGTGGAAGATACCAAGAGGTTAAAAAACCTTTTAAATACAACAGAACCAGCACACATATGAACCCACAGAGACAGAGGCAGCATGCACAGGCCCTACATGGGCCTTCACTAGATGAAATGCTAGTGCTGAAAAGAGAAATGGACATGCACCTTATCCCTAACCCAGAAGCTATCTCCAATTATAAACCACTTATAAATAAATTTAGTTTTCTCCAAGGATTTTCACTTGAGAAGCAAAGTACTCTTAAGGGTAGGCTATATGCCCTTGCTAACAATACATGGCCAACAGAAAACAAACTTATGGCATGTTTGGATTCCTTTGTCTCATTATGCTATGTCAATGCCTTTTCTGTTTATTTTCTTTCTTTTAAAAAAATGTTTATCTTTCTTATTTTTCTGTATTTTTTCTCAATTTTTACTCTACAGTTATTTTCTTTATATATTATTGCTTCCAGTTTTGTGTACTTATGGGATTCATGGGTGACAGAATGTGTGGCTGTCTGCACTAAATCTATGTCTTTTGCCTTTTCTTGGGCTCTTCTGTTTTGACCTATTTGGGATGTATTTGTTTATGTTTTATGTTATTGTAGCTTATTCCATTTTACTCATATCCTTAGAAACTTTCTTGTTTTATGACAGGAAAGGTGTAGATCCATAAAGGAGGGGATGGAACTGGGAGAAGGAGAGGGTGAAAAAAACATAAATTAGGTTATAATATATGGAAAATTTTTCCCATTAAAACCAAAACAGGATCTTCACACACATGAACTCACAGAAAACATAACAGCATACACAATGACTGCAGAGGTGTAAGCTAGATAGAGTCCAAATTATAGTTGGGGGGAAATAGACCCAGTCCTCTCTGCCTAACCCAGATGCTATCCCTGACTGAAAAATTCCCACAAAGGAAAGATTAGTTTCACAGACTCCCAGTAGATATACAAGCTGCACTTAAGAGCAGGTCTTATGCTCAGCAAGCAGTATATATCCAACACAGAGCAAACCCAATAATATTTTTGGAACTTTTTTGTTTGACATTATTATTTTACCCTTACAGATTTTTTGCTTATGTACTATGGTCTCCATTTGTTTGTGTGGTATGTGTCTCAGTATCTGGATGTGTTTCTTGTGTTATTTTTCTTTTTACTTCTTTTTTCTGTTTGCTTTACCTTTTTCTGGTTTATTTGTTTAACTTTATCTTCTTTATTATTATTACTATAACATGTCTTTCTTTTCTTTTTAAAATTTATCTTGATTTATTTATAAAATAAAGTTATTTTTCCCCCATGTATCCCCTTGTTCTCCCTCCCTTCCCCCTCCCAAACCCTCACAGTCAGCCTTCAGCCTCCCTCCTCCCCATCCTTCCATGCCTTCCCCAAAAGGGCAAGAATTTCCAAGCTGAATTTATTTTCTAATATAAGAGAGGAAACAAGGGTATAAGGTGTGAAGTTAGTATAGATGATCTGGTGTGTGTTGGGGAGAAAAACTATAATCAGAATATATTGTATGAAAAAAAAATTAAATAACTTTTAATTGAAAAATTTTTATAAGAATTAAAACAGTTAAAACATAACCATGAGTTCAAATAAACATATTTTCAATTAAAAATAAAAGTCTGTAATTACTAAAAGAACTTAGGAAATGATTATTTTTTTAGATTTATATTTTAAAATTATGACATACTAACAATTATCGTTATTGTCCAAACACTCCTTGTAGTTTGAATTTTCATTGCATGATGTTATTAACAACATTAGATCAACACTAATTCACTTTCAAAAGATACAAGCTGTTATTTTACCAAATATAAAATCTTATGCTCAGGCAAGGGCAGTTGGTCTCAGCATTAAAACATTAGCATCACAAACTATAATGGGCACTGGATAATAATAGAGAAGAGCTATTAGTGTTTTAAATGTTGATTCCATGAAATTAAATGAAAGTAAACCTATTCAAATTAAGAACACTGACTCTGAGCTGTGTGCTAGACAAAATGAATTGAAGATTAGTCTTAATAATTTATTCCTCCTTAATCTTTTAAGTTCCATCATATTATCTTCCAATACTTTACTCAGGTTTGTTATTGAGCCTCAAATGTATTTGTCTTAACTGAAAAAAAAAATGCTGTTCTGATTTTTGTCTCAAGAATATCTTTACAAGAAAGTATGAGGGCCAGATGTTGAAGAATACTGTCCTCTGAACATGATATAATCATGATAAAGCTTTTTGAAAACGAAGCATGTTTACTTTTGTGTAGGAGACCCTTCTAAGATTGATCTAACTGTTTTTATTTATGGAAAATGAAGAGGGAAAACTGGGTACATTAGGCTTCAAATAAGGTTACATGAAAAGTATGTGAGGTCCCTCCTCATCTCTCTCTGGGGATATGTGGACACAACAGTTTTTATGTCAATAACTGGTTCTACATTTTTCATTCTCCTGTTAAATTGACTGTAACCCGCTTACACCCAATTAAAATTGTTGATTGATCAGGCTATAGTAGGTTATAAATGTTTCTTTGAATTTTTAGTTTCCTTTTATGATTGTTGTTAATGTCTAATCTAAGATGCATGCACATTTGTTTACGTGTCCCTAAGAAAAATCCGTGTAACCCATCATGATTGCATTGCACTGATGGCATCATTTCTGACTCACAGTTACACTAAGATATGGTAGCAGGTTAGAGAAGATTGGCTAGAAAAGTTTTTACATTTTGGTATTGCCATATTTTCCAAAATGTTGGCACAAGTTTTTCTCTTTGAGTATTAGTTTATTTATTTGATTTTTGTTTTTTTTTCTTTTAAATTTTACTTTATTTGCAGGTTAGAGGTTGCAAGGGCAGGGGGGACAGATAAATAGGATTGAGATGCATGAAGTAAATTACAAAGAACCAATTTTTAAAAATAAATAAATATGTGGATATATTATATGCACATTTTATGAATGTGAAGCACTTGGAGTGATAAATCTTTCTCAAAGAGCCATAAACTATTTAAGAAAAACCCCAATGCTAGGCATAGAATGTCTTAATTCACATAGCTGTTTGCTGGAGTCCAAGAGATTTCTAAAACAATATAGGCTATTACTGTTAACCTTGCTTTCTTCTAGAATGTGAAGGTAAGACCTTATTCTGAAGAAACTACACACTTTGTACAGTTGAATTGGAGAAATTGAGCTGAAACTGACCTGTGAGTTTGCGTCCTAAGGACTAACTCTCATAGTACCAACAAGGGCTATACAAGCCACCAAAGGATAAAAGCCATCATTGCTCATCTGTAAATCCAATGAACCACATAAATGACATGCCCAGAAAGACATTATCAATATAGTAGTTCCTATGTTTTGGGGGTAACCAACAACTGTCCAATTGGACTTAAGCCCTATTCAATAGGTTGTGATTTATGCCTATTTCTGTAAATCTAGCTAACTACCCATAACTGGTGAGGGCATAAGCCCTACAGAAAAGTCTACTACTGCCACTTTCCTAAACCAGCATAATTTCTAACAACATTCTAAGTACTTTGCCTTATACCCACAGATATAGCTCTCACTCTTTATTGAAGAAGCTTCTTTTTTTTTTTGCTACAAATAGAGACAATTATAACATTAGACATCTGTTCAAAACGCAGAGAACACCTGACCACAGGGCTCTCAACACCAACTAATGTATCTACAAGGCAAACACTACAAATAAGGCTCAGGGAACATCAGCAAACAGATAACAGATCTGTTGCTTGTCTTTCTCTGTCCCATCAGCCAGGTCCCAAATACATGACACAGGCATTTCTTATTAATTTTAACACTCACCTGATATCTTAGGCTTGTATTTAACTAGCTCTTATAACTTACATTAACCTGTTTCTATTCATCTATGCATTGCTATGTACCTTGTGAACTTTACTTCCTTTACTGCACATCTGTTCCCGCTCTGTTCATCTGGTGACTCCGCCAACTTTCTTGCCCTTCTTTCTTGCCCACAAATTCTGCCTCTCTATTGGCTCTTAGTTTTTTTTTTTTATTAAACTAATCTATGTGACACTTTTGTTCACAGTGTACAAACATTATTTCACATTTTCTTCTTTTTGTCTAAATAAAAAGAAAAAGTTTTAACTTTAACATAGTAAAACAAAATACAATATAAAAATATCAGGCAAGGTTTACATTTACAATATCAAGTCCACATTCATTTGGTATATATGGGAAATAGATCATTATTTATTCTATCTTGATGAGTCCAAAGCTCTGTACCTAATTTACCTTCTATCATAACTAAGAAAAACCACAACTATCACTACCTAATCTTTAACTTAATAAAGATCCCAGAAAGATAGACTATTACCTGACTAAAGAAAAAACAAAATGCAAGCTACTTTCTACTTTTTTTCCCCTTCTTTATTTTGTATTTATCAAAAAAAAAACAGTAAAAAGAATTTAAAAATGCGGAAGAGTTAACAATAACTATACAGAGGATAATAATCATAAGCATGGCTTATCAAGGGTGGAAATGCAAATAAGATTGCTACACATATATTTTCTTTGTGTTCAGCTTTCTCTCTGAATTTTTTTTTCCATCCCTGAATATCCTTATTCAAGGTCTCTTCCCCCTCCCATCACATCTGGTCATTTTTCTTCTCTGCAACTCCCCATCCCCTCCCTTGGCAGGGAGCAGACAGTCCTATGGTCACACTGGCCCAATAATGCTTGGATCAGTCTTCACTCCCGGCTAAATCCAGTTTTGTTCCCCTTCCCTCAAGAGTGAGTCAGGTGTTCCTATAGATGGACTGGGGATTGAAGGGTCAGTCCAGGGTGTTTCTGATCCCAAGCTGTTCAGTGGTTGTGGTTTACAGCTTGGACATGCTTTGCCTTTTTTTCTTGTTTGTTTGTTTAGAGACCACTAGTGAGTGAATACATCCCCTGCTTATCTCTCTGAGTTTGAGATACTTCGCGCAGGAGGATATTCTCCAAATCCATCCATTTGCCTGTGAATTTTAGGATATCATTTTTTCTTACTGCTGAGTAGTATTCCATTGTGTAGATGTACCACAGTTTGTTAATCCATTCTTCAGTTGAGGGACATCTAGGTTGTTTCCAGGTTCTTGCTATTAAAAATAATGCTGCTATGAACATAGTTGAGCTAATATCTTTGGAGTGTGAATGTGCCTCTTTAGGGTATACACCCAGAAGTGGAATTGCTGAGTCCTTGGGGAGATTGATTCTCGATTTTCTGAGAAACCTCCATAATGTATTCCAAAGTGGCTGAACAAGCTTACAATCCCACCAACAATGGAGGAGTGTTCCCCTTGCTCCGCATCCTCTCCAGCATAGGCTGTCATCTGTGCCTTTTATCTTAGCCAATCTAACAGGTGTTAGGTGGTATCTCAAAGTTGTTTTGATTTGCATTTATCTGATGGCTAAAGATGAAGAGCTCATTTTCAGGAGCCTTTCAACCATTCGTAGTCCCCCTGCTGAAAATTCCCTTTTTAGATCTGAACCCCATTTTTTGATAGGGTTATTCAAGGTTTTGGGATCTAAATTCTTGAGCTCTTTATATACCTTAGAGATCAGTCCTCTGTCACTTGTAGGGTTGGTGAAAATCTTTTCCCATTCTGTGGGCTGGCGTTTTGTCCTATTGACAGTTTCCTTGACTTTGCAGAAGATTCCCAGCTTCAGGAGATCCCATTATTGATTGTTGGTCTTAGTGCCTGTGCCACTGGTGTTATATTTAGGAAGTGGTGGCCTATGCCAATTTGTAGAAGTGTATTTCCCACTTTCTTTACTATCAAGTTCAAAGTGGTTGGGGTTAAGTTGAGGTCTTTGATCCACTTGGATTTGAGTTTTGTGCAGGGTGACAGGCTCAGATCTATTTGCATTTTTCTACACACTTCCTTCCAGTTATGCCAACACCATTTGTTAAATATACTATCTTTTTTCCATTGAATGTTTTGGGCCTCTTTGTCAAAGATCAGGTGTTCATA
>PVIH01009013.1:64715-86060 GCA_004025045.1 Sigmodon hispidus | reverse complement strand
CCTACAGCTACCTGACCCCTGACCTCTGGAAAGAGACTGTGTTTACCAAGTCTCCTTATCAGGAATTCACTGACCATCTTGTGAAAGCCCACACCAGAGTCTCTGTTCAGAGGACCCAGGCTCCAGCTGTGGCCACCACATAAGGGTTTTATACGGAAAATAAAAGTGATTTGAGCCTGTTAAAAAAAAAAAAAAAAAACAAAAACCTCCACCGCGCGCCAGGTTACAAACTCTGGCGCCAAACGGGCCGGAAACATTTTACAACATATGGTGCCCTACGTTGGGCACCAGATATTGCAGTAATTAACCCGCCATGCGATATATATTAAGTAATATTTATTATCTAAATATTACTTACAGAGAAGGGTTTTGTTCAAAGGGAGAAAAGAGGGGGAGGCAGTGCGCCAGAGTTTCCAACCGCCCGGTCAGCCACCCATCCAGAAAACAGCTGAGAGCTTGGCTTCCTCTTCTGCCTCCTCCCCTCCGGGCGCTTTACTTCAGACCTCTTTCCAGTTGACCACGCCCTACTCAGCTCCGGCACTCCAACACATAGCTTCTGATTCCCGCTACAATTTAAGTTAAATTTATTTTATATATCTATACTTATTGCTCAGATGTAGCTATAAAATATACAGCAAAACTTAGAGAAAAATAAAGACAAAGTTCATTACTATTTTAAGTTTTTGGCTCTTAAAAACAAATGTTTATCAGCATACTAAAATGAATGTTTTAAAAACACATGATCTAAACAGGCAGTGTAATAAGACAGGCTCATAGGGTCAAGGAATTAGACTCTAGGCAGTTGCCAAGGCTTGTACATAACCTGATTCCTTATGAGTCAACCTCTAGTATACCTGATGGCCTAACAACTGACCCATTCAGAAGTCCAGATTTTATCCAGCCAATGAGGACAGGCCACACAATTTCAATTGACCCCTGACAAGTCTACCGAAAACAGTATAGTCCTGTGGGGGTGGGGGTCAACAAGGTTGGAGCAAGAACTCTGACTTCCTTTGAGCACTATTGCAATAAAATAAGAAGAGTTGTTAGATGTTTCTAGGCCTTGAGGATTCATTCAGGGGAGGGGGATGAGAAGACACAGTCTAACTCCAGGACCTCAGAAGTCAGTTGAAAAGCAAACTAAAGACTCTTTCATTCAACAATAGAGAGAATCCTGTATACCCTCCTCCCAGCACCCAGGTTGTGTCACAAATCTGGTGATATTATGTGGCCAGGCCTCATTGGCTGGCAGTAATCAGGACAAGCTGCTAGGTCCTCAAGCCAACTCCAGGTTGGCTCACAAGGAAGTAGATTAGCCCATGCTTGGCAACTGGTTTGAGCCAATTTCCTTGATCCTATGGGCCTGCCTTACTGCAAGGCACTATTTTTTCTATGAATTTATATTTAAAAGATGATTTGAGAGAATTTCTTAAAAAATTTATATTAATTGAAACATTTGCCTCCCTTTTATGTCAACTTCATTATGTGTGCTTATAAATTTATTTTTAGTTTCAGGGAACTGTATAATATAAATGATGAGATTAATTTAAAGAATGCATTCTTTCCTTTGTTGACTCCCCATCGGAGACCTTGCCCTCAATGAGGAGTGGCTTAGATATGGGTTTAGGAGGAAGATAAGAGGAAATTTGAGGAGGGGGGGACTGTAGTTGTGTTCTGCCCGAAGTTCAAAGCTCGACTCCCAGAAAGACCACCAGAGACAGAGATGTCCGAACTGCAACAGCAAGGTTTATTGTCAGCATAATACAAGCCAGACAGGGAGCTTGTTCCCAGCACTCAATATAGTGAGGCAAGGAAGAGCTATCCACCTCAAATTACACAACCTTTTTTTATAGGCAAAAACTATGAGGCAGGGTTACTTGGGGTCAAGGGTGCAAGTGTGCTGCAGAATTGGCTCGTGCTAAGGGACTTTCTACAGATTAACATTCATGGACCCCACTTAGGTGGGGTGACTAATTTACTGACAATTTACTGTTGGATTATCTAGATGTCCTTAGATAGTGCTTAGCTTATTCTTTCTTGAAACTGGGCAAGCCCCTGCCAGGAATGTGAATTGGAAATTTATTTTACCTTATAATATAAAATGGATTTTTAAAGCTAAGTTTACTCTCTTTACTTGGTATGTTTAAAAAAAGCATGTTCTTTCAAAAATAATTATTGAAGTTTATTTAATTTAAAAATTATATTAGCTTTAAATCATTTATTATTATTTTATAAAATAATTTTGAATTTATTCTTTTAATAGGTAATTTTTAAACACCTTTTATATAAGGGGATTTAAAGGACCATGTCTAATTCCCCAGAGGTTTTTAAATTTCATTTTAAATTATAAAAATTACTACTCAAAATTTCAGGCTTTTAAAAACTTAATTTGTATATATAATATTCAGAGGATAGGGAAGAGAGCTATCTTCTGGTCTTGTTATGACTAGAATAATCATGATTATTCTATGTGATTAACTATATGTGGTTAAATACATAAACTGTACACAGCTGAAGTCTGGCCTCAGCTTAAGTTCAGGGTAAATAAGCCTATGTTAGCCCTGCCCCTTACTAAAGAACTATTGCTGAGCAAGAGTTACTTGGGAGGGCAGAATACCTCTCTCTCTCTCTCTCACTCTCTCTCTCTCTCTCTCTCTCTCTCTTTCTCACTCTTTCTCTCTCTTTCCAGGTTATGACTACTGTTAAGTTTCTCAAGTTCTAATTGATAGCTCCTCACACCCATGGGCACCACTAACTGAACTGTGCATCATCAAACAGAACCCCCAAATCAAGAATTTTGGAAAGACATGTTAGGGCAGAAATGGGAAGTTCAGAGGGACAAAATTCTGGGTAGGATATAAATTTTTTTTGCATACATATGTGACATTCTTAAGAATGAAGAAAGTTTTTCAATTCTAAAAACAAGCTCATTTACAAAAAGCAGTATATGCTTCTATAGGAAAATATTGTCTATAAAAAAATTATTAAGTACAGAAGTTATATTTTATCATGTGAATAAACTTTAAGGATAAAAAAGAAAAAATAAAATTATTTTTTTATTTTAAAATTGTTTTATTATTTAATTAGAAAACCGATAGTTGATTATATTTATGCTTCATGTATTAGTGTTATCATATAGAAATATTTTTTTAGGTTTAATTACATATTCAAAGATAAGTATTATGAAATTTTATATGTAAGAGGAACTGGGTTGTAATGTGTAGATTGTCAAGCTTATGAAATACTTATGGTACACATGGCTTTCTCTGTGTTGATCAGTGTGTCTTTCATGTTGAAAAAAAAAACCAAAGGGAAAATAATTAAGAATTACAAGACTATTTATCCCACAATCAGCATCCCTTAATTACTAGTAGTACTTTGTTTAAGGCCCCTTGGAATTTTTTTCTTACCATTTTAGCATTGTATTGTTTTCCTTTTTCAGCCCTAAAAACATACCATGTCCATATACAATCTAAGGAGGTTGTATTTAAGAATATACATGTACATTTATGCTAATGCATAATATGTTGTATTATATAGATTAAAATATATTCATATGACAGTAATTATTGAACAAAGAGGTCATGAATTTGAAGAAAGAAATAAAGGGTGTATAGAAAGGTTTGGAGGGAGGAAAGGTGTAGTAAGTTTCTGGCCTGGCCTTTTCAGCCAAGCCCAGGCATTTGGACCTGCTCTTAGCCTTGCTGCTGCTTAGCCCCAAATAATCACACAAAGGCTTATATTAATTTCATGTTGATTGTTTTATGACTAAGACATATTGCTAGCTAACTCTTTCATCTTAACTCAGTCTATTTCCATTAATCTGTTTAGCCATGTGGATTGGCACCTTTACTCAGAGCAGCATGGTTACCTTCTTTCCTGTGTATCTGCTGGCATCTCCACTGATGTCTCTCTGGTGTCTCCTCTTTGTTCTTCCTGTTCACATAGTTTTCATAGTGTGGTAGGTCCACCCACACTTTGTGTCTTCCTTTTGGTCAATCAGCTTATTATTAAACCAGTAGGAGGAACAATTATTAACAAGTATTCCCACTACATGTTGGGAGCCAAAGTCAACTTATTTTTTAGATCTTATAGCTAAAATACATTTCTCTCCTTTATTTCTTTTTAAAACAAGAACCCCAAATCTAATTTCTTTTCTATACTCTTTTTTCATCATTACCTATAACAACTTGTAACCAACACTGTAAACACAGACAAACATCCATGATCAATTGTTTGGGAATAGTTCTCTAGGTTACTTCCTGATGAATGGGGGCACTGACAATCCCATGGGGACTCAAAGGAAAGTTTAGGATTATAGACAAGTCTTTAGTGGAGTAGTCTCTAAGATTGGGTAATCTCAGCCAGCCTCTTTGAAGTAGTTTTGGGTGCAGAGCTCAGAGGAAACTACAACAGAGGTGCTCTGAAATTCTAGATCATCTTGGCCATTCATTTCCATTGAGGACTTTTTATGCGATCTTTCTTGATAAAACTTTATTTTCTTTAAACCAGGAATAAATCCACAGCTTCTTATTTTCTATGAAAATAAAAAAGAAAATCTCTTCTTCAAAATAGCATATTTTTTATTTCAATTTTAAAGTCAACTCATTTGCAAAATATAGATTGTATTCATCCAGCAGCATTTATAATCAAATGGCTTTTAGCAGCTTTTACTACTTCATTTATAGTCAAAAAACTTAAAGAGAAGATAATAACATACAGTATTCAGACATTCTTTGTAATTTCCATCTTACTTATTACTTTTTTTTACTCCATTTCTTTTTTAAAGGACTTTATCTTTTTTCCTTTTTCTTTTCTCTCTCAAGCTTATATATATTTTTAAAGACACTCTAAACTATTTAGAGTATTTTTTGAATTTCTCTTTACTGTATATCTTTTATTTTTCTTTTTCTGTTTCTGACCGCACCTTTGCTTGGCTAAGGTGGCTGACTCCACCCAGCTACCTCTATTTCTTTCTGTTAATGACCACACTTTTAATCTGTCAAGGTGTGCCTGAGGATTAAATTAAACCTAGGGTGGGTAGGTTGCTCCACCCACCTCCTAGTCTAACTTCATAGAGTTTAGCTTTCTAGCTAATTGGCAGACACAATTACCACTCCTGGGAATTTTAAGGTCCATATCACCACCAAGTAAAGCACTACTATCTGCTGCTCATAAACTCCCTTCAAGCAATATTGGGGCAGGTGGACCATGGGACTGCCTGCAGCCTGCCCAGGGATGGGATGAGGATTTGTGGAGAAGAAAGAACAACCTGATGTGGTGGGAGGGGGAAGGGACCTTGAACAAGGATAAACAAGGTTAGAAAGTGTGACTTCCTTGTTAATAATAATAATAATGATAATGATAATAATAATAAAGGGAAAAAAAGAATTTGGCAGCAGAGCCTCATCAAAGATTCACAAATGTTTTGCCGCTAACACTGTCAAGAAGATACTCTTAAATGAGCTGCACCTCTGCTTGCCTCCAGCAAACAGATCTGACCCAAGAAAAAGCTGCTGCTATTGAGAAGTAATCTTTGACTGTTCCTTTTTGTCTATATAAACAGAAAGCTTAAATCCACTGCATGCAGCTCCTGCTTGAAACAAGTCTTCAGTGAGACTTCAGGAAACAGCCTTGTTGCAGCTTAAGCTGTACTCCAAGCCCGCCACTTTGTACCTCAAGCCCAAATGCCACATCAGGATGTCTCTGTACCATGGCTCACATGAGAGACATAATTTGGAAGCTGCTTTTGGCTCCTTTTCTGTGCTCTAGAACCACTTTTAAGCTTTCTCCACTTTATATGGGTGTAGGTGACCTACTTTGGTATGATATTTTTAATCATAAGTTTTAGGCCTAGCCTTATTTGTATAATTATAAACACAGAAAGTATAAGAAGTAATAAAAATATATAAGAATATATAAAGAGAAGGCAGTGTAATTATTTGACTCTTTCAAAATGGAGCTGTTTTGAGTTTCTCTGTTACTTTTATATTAACTGCAGTACTGAACCAGTAATAATAAACAAAGGACATCATAATAATTGAAGTTTCTAAATATCTGATTCTTTTATCATTGTACTGTAAAAGGAATACTTGTTCATTCAATAAATAATATTCCCTGTATACCTGGACACAGAGAAGGAACTAGGAAGACAAGATGGTTTTGACCCTCAAGTTTACATTTGGTGCTTGATGTTTTCTATTGCTCTTCCCTGGGAGTTCACTTATATGAGTTCTGAGTATTTCCAATAAAAGACAGAAAATGGGAAACAAATCTGTGAGGGGAAAGCAATATTTCATCATTTGATTTTTTCATAGAAATAGGTTATATTTCTCATAGGTTGTTAAATACATTTTTTTCTTGTTTGGATACAGTGGTACTCAAGAATTTTAGCAATTAATTGGTTCATATCAGCAATTAATAATAATTAGGTATAATAGGTTCTTAAAATACAGAGTATTATAAAAATGGAAACGTTATATCATCAGCAAACTCGTGAAACCTTTCAAGCTATTAGTGGGTCACTGTCTCCTTTAGACCTTCAGGAAATGTGCAACAGAAATTTTCTAAAAGTTCATCAATTTGCCACAAAAAATCTGTTATTTTGTATTGCTCTGGACATTAGGAATTTTTCACATACATCCTATGAGCATAGAAATTGCTCAGATAGATAAGCCATTGTGTACTATTATCCAAGGGCATACATGTTTTGATCTCAATTTTTATTTTCTATTTCCTCTAACATCTTTTTATTCAGTTAACACCTTTGGCATTATACTGATGAGAACAACATAAAACCATTATAAATTTACCTTGTTCATGGTAACTTAGATTGATAATCTCTGTGTATCGCTATATAAATTATATGTGTATATTGTATAAAGTTTTTAATTAAACATATGCATATATTTGTATATGTATATATAGATATAAAGGGAAAGGGACAGGGATTTAAGTACATATTAAAATACATAGGTTAGCACACCTTTGTAAAATTACCACTCTATGGGAATCTTGTTTATTTTTGTGTGTGTGTCCTTTTGCTTTATATTAAAATGCATATATGTAAAAGAAAATCTGTAAAGTATTAGTATTTCTTGTATCCACTCATTTATCAACACAAAAAGTAGTGTTGGAAACTTATGATATAGCCATGGTTGGTGATAAAATAATAATAGATAGATTAAAAAGAAATGAAACTACACCCATGATGTTTTAAAAATGCATCTTTAAGTTATGTCAATCAAAGACAATCTATAAAGTAGAAATGGAGTTGAAAAATCACAGAATTGTGTGATTAATTAAAAATGCTACAAGATAAAAAACAAGGTAAATAAATAGGATATGTACATATTCACTTGTAAGAGAAACAGGAGTTGTATGTAACCATGTATATAAAAATCACCTCAAATGAAAAAAGACTTAAGCACATGCTTAAAATTTTCAAAACAATTTTAACATTACTCTAGGCATTGATATTTCCAGTTGTCAATTTAAAAGCTTACAACAAAGAAATAAATGATAAAAACTGTGTCAAAATAGACTTCTTCTGTTCAGAAATAATCCCAGCTAATGACATAAAAGACAGCCTGTTGAATTGGAGAAAATATTGGCAAGCTATTTGATAGTAAACTGTTGTTCAAAATACATAGGTTAGGTATTTTTTTTAAAAAAAAAAGAAGAAAAAAAAAGATAAAAAGAAAAAGAAAAAAACATGGTCAAGGACATAATAAATTCCGTAAAATGATTTGGAAATATTTTTCCCAGAAGGAAAAAGGTACATGTTCAAATACATTTAATATTTTTTGAGTGCCATATTAGAATAAATGTATCAGAGAGACAATAAAAATATTGATGAACTTGTGGGAAAAAGAGTATGCTTTACCTTTACCTTAGTGTTAATTGGCACAATGATTATGGATAATATCATGGAGATGTCTTGAAAAAAATACCTACCATGCAAGCTGGTAAACTCTAATTCTACAACTGGGTATAGATAGCACTGAAGTGAAATCAGTATGGAAAGGTGATTTTTTTCATTATCTTGATCATCCAGAACTAACAGAAAGTTATTATTTTATTGTTTTTGTCCATCACTTAAAAGGATAAGGAACATGTTATATAAGGTGTGTGTATGTGTATATGCAATGAAAAGGGAAATTACCAGTAACAGTAAATAGATTCTATTGGTTTAACAATACATATGAAACTTGACAGTATCATGCAAAGTAAAATAATCAATAATACAAAAAATAAGCTCTGCAAGATTCTATCTGTATAGAGGCCCTAAAAGCACCAAATTCATAGAAACAGGGAGTGGAATGATGGTTTCCAGGAGTTGATGAGGATATGAAGTCCCAGTTATGCAGGATGAATAACCTTGAAGACTGAGTGGACTGCACAGCAACTGTGTGTAGTAAGGGCTCACTTAATCCCCAGCAAATATCACATGCTTCCAATATGTTAAAATGTAAATCTTCATACCACAATAAAGGTCATGTACAAGAAGATGGAGATGTTAGTTTGATTGTCAAAATCATCTCATCATGTATATTTATATCAAAACACCAGATTGGATAGTATACATATGTAAATTTCATTTATATATTTTCTTTTTTCTTCTTTTTCTCTTATTTATTTATTTTTGAATAAAGTCTCATTTTTTATCCATGTATCCCTTGTTCAAACTCCCTTCCCCCTATATATTTTCTTAATGGTATGGTAAAAATAAAAACAAGTGTTGAAAAATTCATAATTCAAATAGTAATCATTCTTTTAAAAGATTATTCACCTTTCTTACACACATGGTAGGAATAGCAAAGAGTAGGAGAAAGCTTCTAAGTACAATAGCAAAAACTTAAATAGTTAGAACTAATTTAGAAAAATTAGAACACAGATGATAGGTTTTAAGGCTTACTCTTGGGAACCCAGATCTTGGAGACAGCATCTATCATTTCATATAAATATATACATATATTTATTGCTGAAACAAAGTCAGAGATATATGAACATACAGGGAAAAATCTGATAACTGCTTTTAAATAGTGCAATTGATAAAATTTCTTATCTGTGTAAGAATGGTTTTTGAGGTCAAAAGGAAAAGAAAACCAGGCTTTGTCAGCATTTTACCCTTACAATATTTTATAGGACAGCCACAGCACTCTTTGGAGAATTTCCACATGGCTAGTATTTATGGAGCCTATAGTTAAAATTACTTGCTTTACTTTTATTGAAAAACAAACATTTTGTGGTGTTTGTCAGGAGAGCTTTATAAGTGATCTAGAAATAATAAATGGCTATGTGATGAGCTGGTACTGAAGGAAAGCCAAAAGAATTCTGGTTTCTGCTGTATATAAAGTATGACATTCAGGATTACAAGAAGTATTACCTTTCTCTACACAACTCTCTTGAGATTTAATCTGGGATAGTCTCACCTCTCAGGCTAGTTGAAAGCAGAGATTTTTTTTTCAATTTTCTAAATCTTGCTGGAACATAATCTATGCATTTCAGTAACTATAGTTTGCTTTCTTAATGAAGTAACTGAAATGATAATGAATTGAGAAGGGATACAATGCAATTTATAATTAAACTATGAGTCCTCCAATAATTATCTGATTATGTTTCCAAAAAGTATAGAACAGCCTCTTTATATTTAAGAAAGATAACTGACTGCCAGCAAAGCTACAATTGCTGAGCATCCTTCCTCCTTTAATCTAGGTAGAGGTAGTGAAAAATTTAGGAGAGGGCTATTTAAAGTGACGCATAAACATGGAGAGCATGTATCATTGTCCTGAAACAATGACAGCAAAGTGATGTTGTGAGCATTGTTAAAGGAGACACAAAATACTTAATACAAAATCATTCAGTGAAAAAAATATAGCTCATTTTATGATGGATATAGATCCAATAATGCTAAATAAGAGTAAAGTATTAGCAAATCAAATGAAATTATTCATAAAAGAATACATCAGGATCACATAGGAATTTATTCCAAAAAAAGCAAATTTGATGAAATATTTTAAAGTGAACCAAAATATTTCACAATAAATTAGAAAAATATGCATCAGGAGATGCTAACAAAATTCAGTAACCAATCAGGATTTTAAAACTTATACAGAGTTTAAGAAATTATCTTGTCCTTTTAAACTCTGTATCAGCTGAATCCTCTTTCATAAAGCAAGAATTCAGATCAACTTGCAAATGCTATACATCAAAATAATTCTAATTATTTTGTTATAAAGTTAAAGCATTATAGAGCTTCTAGAAGTAGTCATAAAAATGTATTTTCATTACCATATTGAGGACAAAACTTTTTCAAATATCATAAAAATGATGACTACTAAAGAAATATTTAAAAATGGATTGTTTTGATAAAATGTTTTTTATCAAATGGTCCATTTGAAAAAATGAGAATGATTATCAAATGTATTGTTTTGCATGTGAATACCAACATGAACTTTGGATGAATGCATGCAATAGGAACACTCATATCCAAAACTTGTAAAGAACTTCCACAAACAAATGTAAAGTTACCATAATACACATATAGAGAAAGCTCAACAGAAATACAAAAGAAAATGTAGTTGAGAAAAACTTAGTGTCACTGAGCCTCATGAATCTTTAAGGGAATTTGTGTATTAAAACCACAATGATATCCCTTATTCATCTACCAATAGTTAAGATAAAACATATTGGAATAAATAAAGTAAACATACTGAATACATAAATAAACAAACAAATAAATAAAATGGCTAAAATAAAAATAAAGAAATATAGAATCCCAAATAACTACAACCCCAAACAAAATTTGTAAAATTATTTCTGACAAGAGACTGATTTGTATTTCTTATTATTACTATATTTAATCCATTGAATTCATTTCTATGGAGTTTATTTCCAAGAAAATGATTAGATACTGCTATGCATAACTTAATGATAGATAGAACCTGAGCAGTGAAATGTCACAAATGGCTTTTCCCAGGATTTCAAACCTAATGGAGTCCTTCCATACATATTAGTTGCTGATCCCTGCTTTCTTCTAGGGTTTGATAATGTCTGTTACTCTTATTTCATTCGTGCTTCAACATTAACATTAATTTTAGAACAGACTTGTCTTCTGGTTTCATAAATTCACACTTGGAAAGAAAATTAGCACAGAATTAGCTATATCCAGAGTCCCACCTATGCTTGATTTGTTATTGTGAGTGAGATAAGGTGAGATCACAACTTTAAATCCATACTTTCATGGTTTTACAAGATAAGCAATTTATTTTATATATGATAAATGTAATATTGGGTATTTAGAAAGTAGAATATACATTTTGGTAGACAGAATAACAACACACTAGACATTTTTACATCTTAGTGCTTATTATCTATACAAATTACATCCTATTTTGCAAAGTGGAATTTTTCAGATAGAAATTATCTTGGATTGTCTAGGTGAGCCAATGTTATAACAAGGATTTTTACTATGGAAATACAGAATTTCAAAGCAAAAAAATTAAAATATTGATAGATTCAGTGGTTAGAGTGATGTACTTTGAAATTAGAGGAAAGATCTTGAGACAAAATGGAATACCTGGAGAATTTGGAAAAGACCATCAGATTCTTCTTTAAACTTTGGTAAAGAGTATACACTAAGGGCCTGGATTATTTCAAATAGATTGTAAACTAATGATTAAATTATTTGATATTTATAACACTTGGAACTATAACAATGATTTCTGTCATTTTATGCCTCTAATATTGTGATAATTTGTTAAAGAAAAAATGGAAAACTAATATTTTAATTAATTTCTTAAATAGCTGAAGATCAAGTTGTATATCTCAAACATTTGGTGGGTTATTGGAATGTGTCATCAAATACAAAATTGAAAGGCCTCAAGTTAAGGACCGTATTACCCTGGAGCCCAAACCAGGCTAGATACAAAGAAAAAATAAAGCACAGATTACCCTGGATGTGTATAAATACAAATAAGATGAGCAGTAAAATGGTAGGAAATTAAATAAAATGAATTGTTAACCATGCCTGAGTAACACTAGGATGTAAGAATGAGTCAATAATGTGAATCAACATATGTTCATGAATCATCATATTAGGCTAGCAAAACTCATATGATCACTTTTCTCAGAGGAATTTATTTATTTTGTTTGTTATATGAAACATTTTTAAAATTGAAATATATTTTGATCATATTCTTCACCTCCCCAAGTTTTTTAAGATCCTGAACTTCTGGCCACCCAATTTTAATTTTTTCTCCTAAAACAAACAAAAATCTAACACAAAAATATCAAGAAAACAAAAAAACCCTAAAATTGTGAAAAAACACACAAAAAAATTGTAGTCCATTAAATGTTGCACAACTGCTGAACATGAGCTGTCCTGAAGTAGATAAAATATCAATGTTACTCCTTTGGAGAAAATTGATTTACCCCTCTGAGTAGGAATAAATGACACTTCAGTTGTTAACTTTTACACTAGAGACTAGGTACTTACTCATTCATTCATCATTTATTCATTCATTCGTTTTTTAAATAGAGTAAAATAAAATACAATAAGGTAAAACAAAACTATCCTTTCACTTTGGGAAGACAAACTAACAGAAGAAAAAAAAGCCCAAGAGAAGGCACAAGAATCAGAAACTTCACTCATTTGTACACATGAGAATTCCATAAAAGCACTAAACTGGAAACCATCATGTATATATGTAATATTTTTGTGTGTTCATACAAACCTTCCTTTTTGGAAGTAGAAAGTTTTGTTTTAGTGTCGTTTATTCTCTCTGGGTCTTTAACTCTTTCTGCCTTCTCTTGGTGGTATTCCCTGAGCTGTGAGAACAGAAATGTGAAGATATCCCAGTTAGGACTGCTATCTGGCTTCAGATCTCTATATTTGTTCCCATATGCTGCAGGAGGAAGCTTCTCCAACAGTAGCTTAATAAGTCACTGATCATATTAATCTTCCTCAGGATATTTTTTAATTTAAAAAGTGGGTTTTCCCTATATTTATCACTGCTCCCCCTCTCTTCCCTCCTCCCAGTCCTACATCAGCCTCCCTATCCTATTCCCACATTTATTCCCCAAGGAGGGCAAAGAGTCCCACGGTGGGTCAGTTAAGTCTGGCATATCCAGTTGAGTTAGGGCTGAGTCCCTCATTTGAGTATTAAGGCTGGGTTACATGTTCTTCTATAGGGAATGGGCTCTGAGGTGTCAGTTCATGCATCAGGAACATAGTCTGATCATACTGCAAGTGGCTCCACAAACTGCCCATGTCATTTGACAACTGTCTACCTTTGGAGGGTTAACAGTTCCCAGTACCCACATGGTGGGCTCACAACCATCTGTAATGGGATTAGTTTCCTTCTGGTGTGCACAAAGACAGAATAGTCATATACATATTTTTTTCAAATTCTATTCATTAGAGTACAATTTTCATGATCTCTTTTCTTTAACAGTGGAATAATATTCCACTGTGCAAATGTGTTATATTTTATTTATTTATTCTTCTGTTGAAAGGCATCTAGGTTGTTTCTAATTTCTATTATGTGGCTATTATGAATAAAGCCATGATGAACATGTTTGAGCAAGTGATTCTGTGGTAGAATGAAATATTCTTTGGGTATATGCCTAAGTGTGGTATAGCTGAAACTTGATGTAGGATGATTCACATATTCCTTTACGCATTTCCAAAATGGCATTATAAGTTCGCACTGCTACCAGCACTGTATGAGTGTTCCTCTTACTATACATCCTTAAATATCAAATAAAGCATTGTTTTCTGATGACACTGTGTGCGATTGTGTGTAATTTAAAAATGTCTACCTAAAATTAGTTCAAACTCATTAACAAGTGATGCTTGTGGTATGTTCTAGTCCTCTAGAACACTGTAATTAATGTGTGGTTTTAAAATATTGAATTTGTTATAGTTTACGAGAAGCTATTAGAACAATCCTAGTGACAACAGAAAATGCACGTTCTACACACTGTTTTCAGCCCTTTTAACATACACATGTGAGTATATAATAGAAGAAAAAACATTACTGGTGGGCTATATTCATGTGAAACTATTGGGCAGGCTGGGCCAGTTCACAGAAGAGAAGATCTGGATTCAAATAACTGAATGAGTTCCCTCTAGAAACTGAGATATAAATAACCAGACTCTTAGCAACTGCCTAACCCTATTCTGGACATTTACACAGATATTTGATGTATACATACAGATGTGAAAAATAATTAATGTGGCAGAATAGAGAAATGAAGTTTACAGAAAAAAAATCAAGTAGAATGATTTTTCAAAATTTCTAGACTTGGTATCTTATAAATATAAATCTAATTTTACATTTTTATTTGTTATTCAGTGTTTGTAGCATGCTTGAAATTACTACATTTTTCGCTAATTTATTTTGTTCAGAGTTTCCACTCTGTTAAGCAACTGTCACTATTTTATTCACACGGTCTGCAGCTAACCTACTATGCTTTGACTCATTTCTGTAATAGCTTCTAATGAAGAGATGATGTATACAGCTGCCTCTAAAGTTTACCAAATGTGTCAATGGACTGCCTGGAAGTTCCTTCTGTGGCATATTCATTGATAGATTATTGGGTCTTCTTTTACCACTGGCTGCCACTTCAAGTACAAACAGTATTTAGAGTATTGAGGTACTGGATAAGTCATACTCCTCTTTTACTAGATATTGATATCAAACAATTTCAGCAAAACATTCTCTGTAGAAATGTAGACATTTATGTAACAGCAATTGTAAATTAATTTTCAACTTAGCCTCTCCAGGATGTGAGCTTTGATTCTTTGTATCTGATACAGTTTGTAGTGAGCTGCTGCATGGATTAATAGGAGTACAGTATCATATCTACTAATTATTACTCTCAGAAACTAGTGAGCAATTGTTAGAATAAATCATAACAGATAGAGCATCAGAAAAATGTCTGCATTAGTTGTTGGATATGGGTTATGTCTTATGATCCTGCTCTTGTTCCAACATCTTTCCTCAATCTACAACAGTATCTGTAACAGCTTATCCCCTTCTCACTAACATTCTGCTCAGCTGTGGTTACTCTCTGACCTCTGTTGTAGAAGGTTTCCTGGCCCATTTGGTCCTGAGGTTAGGACCTGGCCCGCGGCAGTTTTTGTCCCCCCAAAAAATGAATCAGACACTTATATTACCTTCATGCTGTTTGCCCCATGTCTCAAGCACATTACTAGCTAGCTCTTTCATATTAATTCAACCCATTTCTTGTATTCTATCTGCCACATGGCCCGACCCATGGCTCACCTGTATTTCTTACATGGCTCTTCTTTGGGGGTCGGATGGAGACTGGCTAACTCCATCCTCCTTCTACCTGTCTGTCATTTAATTCTCCACCAACTTCTATGGTCCTCTACATAGGCCAAAATAGCTCCTTTATTTACAGCATACAGAGAACATTCCACCACAGACCTCTGCTCCACTGTTCCACTCTGCCTTAGAGATGAGAAAACCCTTTCATCTTAAGGCCTGTAATTTTAGATGACTAGGAGACCAAAATTTATTTTCAGAGAACCTTTGTGATTTGTGATTATACAGAATATATTTGTGTCATCATTGATTAGTATCTGTATTCTTTATGAAAACTAAGTCCACATTAACAGTCATGTCTGCTTTTGATCATGACTACATTAACCAGATGGCATGATTTAAGTGCACAAATTTGCATATATAAAAATAATTATAGTTTATTTAATTTCAAGGGTCATCTTATATAGAACATCAAATTTCATAAAAAATTAATGAAATTTATTAGGTTCAGGTTAATCTCAGCCAGGTAGGCAAAAGGTGGTTATGATACAAGAGTATATAAGACATTAATCTTTGAAAATATCAACAAAAATACATTTTATTCAGTCAAGGTCACATAGTTACAAGATGGAATCTTGGAGGTTTTTGTTGTTGCTATATTATTTTCTTACAAAAGAAATGACTTTAAATGATCTTCGAAATAGAATTTTATTTTTAATTGAATTATCACTTTGTCACATTTTTTATTTTTGTTCGTGTTGTGGGAGTTATCTAATGACTCCTTTAATATTTCCTGTGCATTTTGGATGGGTTTCAAAGTGCTTAAGGATGTCATTTAAAGAAAATTTAAATTTACTTTTCACTAAATTAGAGTTTTGAAATAAAACTTCAGTCTTTTTTTTTCTTTTTATAGTTCTTTTTCCTGCATAAAAGTGTGTTTAAGTAAACATCTAAAGCTGGTTTAAAATGGAAAGAGAATCCTGGATTGCATTTACATACTACTGCTCACATGCCGCTGAGCACAGTTTATTCCAATACTTGTCTTTGAAGCACATGTATGGGGGTCAAAAAATATCCAGGTTGTTCTGACCTCCTTAGCAGACAAAAAAAAAAATGGGAAAATGAAGTCCACACAAATGAAAATTGGAGATGGATTCCTAAAATATCCATGACTGTGTAATGCCAAATTATACCTGGACATTCATTATATTCAACTCAGCAGGCTGAAGTAGCTCATCAACGTGATAATTATAACTAAATATGAATAGAAGAGGAACTTGTAGACAGTCCTGCTATGCAGACTACTTTTATAGACAGGCCAAATAACTTATTAATATACGTATTGTACATTAAAAATATTTGAAATTTGTGAGTGAAGTTTTAACAGCATTAGAAACTACAGTATATTTAATATAGTCTACACATAGAAATTAGTATTTAGCTAGCATTATTAAAGCCTATTTCTGTGGTATTATGTACAGTTAATGCTCTTTAAAGGAGATGTGTCATTGCCTTCAGTTCTGTTGACACTAGAAAGTTGTTCTTTCTACAGTAGACTTAGCTCACCAATTCTTGGGTAATGAACAACAGTCAAGCTCAGTGGGTCACACAGAAAAATAAGATATAAAAAAGTGGTAGGCAGACTTGGACAAAAGAAAGTTTCTAGAGGGAAAGTTAATGAGTGAGAGAAGTTATTGAGATATAAAAAGAATAGAACTTATAACAAAAATATATTAAAACTGCCAAATATTTTAATATGTATAGAATAACATATTGTAATTGATCTTGACAATTAAATTTTTATTATTTGTTATTTGTGACATTATAATAATATTATTACATCATTTTCCACCTGCCCTTTCCTCCAATCAAATTTTTCTATATACTTTTTGTTGCTCTCTTTTAAACACATGGTCTCCTTTTTATTAATAACATATACATATATAATATATATTTATATATTCTGCATTTAAAGTATGTATGTTTCTAATTACCTTCAAGGTCTGTATAATGTTAACTGTCCATATGTGATCAGAGTTGATTATTTGTCATTGATAATCAATTAGTTTCCTCTTCCCTGGAGACTATTCTCCCATCCTCAATATTGCTTACTTTCCTGCAGTCCTTGCGTAGGGCTGGGGCTTCGTGGTAATTCTCTTGCCCACTTCAGCATGTCATTTGTTGTTGTCTGTTTCAGCTCCAGTTTAAACAATGATGGTAGTAAGACTTTATGGTTCTATTTTCTGACATTTCTAGGAGACACAACCTCATTGCAATCTCCTCTGTTTTCTGCCTCTTCTATCCTTTTAACTCTACTTTTGTGATCTTGCCTGAGCTTTAAATGCAAGAGTTGTTTTGTAAATATATCTTCCCTTGGGGCTGGGTTCCACCCTTCTATATTTTCTTTGGTTGTGGATGTCTATAATGACCTCCATCTGTTGCATACTGAAGTTTCAATAATGAAGGGTTAGTTCTACATGTATCTGTAGCTTTAAGGGCAGATATTTAGAATGTAGTTAGTGCTTGTGTCAGTAAGTGGTATTGAAGGTTCTCAAGTATCATGACTTCACTGGTTCTTTGTTGTTGGCTCCATCTCCAGTATTAGGCATGATTATCTCTTGTTGATCATATTCTAAGTCCATCAAAAGAGATGTCAGTTACTGCCAAGGCATTTGTGCTACTACTGTGCCCTAGAAGTAATTGTACTATGATGGTTGTTATAAATAATAGGCGTGCTAATTGAGTAAGGTTTTTTGGTATAAAGTCATATTTTTTATTTATGTATATCTTTGTTCAAGCTCCCTTCTCCCTCCTGCACCTTCCAGTCACTCTCTCTTCTCCACATTTCCCCATCTCCTCCACAGCAAGAGCAGGAGGTCCCAAGGTCCCAATATGGCTTAGTTCAGCATCCACTCCTGGCAGATCCACTTTCCTCACCCCAACATCAAGACTGGGTCAGGTGTTCCTCTGGAGGGACTGGGATCCAAGGTGCCAGTCCAAGATGTTTCAGATCCCAAGCTGCTCAATGTTTGTGGTATCCAGCTTGGACATGCTTTGCTTTTTGCTTTTTTGTTTAGAGTCCATTCATGAGTGAGTACATCACCTGATTATGTTTCGAGCCATGAGTCATGTTTTTTTTTAATATCAAAAGCAATGTTTTTAAAATGATGTGCCCATCTACATGTCTGTGTATGGTATGAAACTTTCAGACCTTGCTTTATTTCCTTTTAATAGGAAACTTTTCTCTGCATTATCTTAACTTATATGATACTTATTCGCAAAGAACTTTATTCACTTTGGTTTATGTAATTTCATTAGCATTTATGTATTAGTTGACAATAGTTCTGCCATTAAATTTTACCTTTAAAACCATAGTATGTGAACTTCCAAGATCTGTTTGGAATACAGGGATAGGTGATTGTTAGAATATATTTCATATTAACAGCCAGTAGATCATTTTTATTCATTTTCTTAAATTTTAAAATGAAAATATATTCACCTTCTGTAATTTGAACTAAATTAAAATATTTGGTAGTGTTTTCTTTCCCTCTTTTCAAATTTGGCTTCATTAGCATTAGTTTTTTAGTTCATAGGGAATGATTTTGTTGATGGGGTATGGCTTCCATGGTTTGAACTTACCTAGTTCTGTTTTTTGTCAGTTTTGTAATATTGACTCTTGACTTTCAAACCGATTGTCTGTAAATGTGATGATGAATCCTACCCCACTTGGCTGTTTCTGAATGATGTAACAGAAATAAAATCTTTGACAAAATGTAAATAGTACTTGATTGTGATTTCATTATAATTCTGAACCCAACCAGTGAACCATTGTTAATTAAAATATCACATATGTACTTAATCCAGATGTAACTTTATAAGGCATATATTAGTGGGCTCTCAGGATGATGACAGAAAATAATAACACGTGATCTGAACCTTGATGAAGTTAGCTTTTAAAGCAAAGAATACAAGGCTTTATACAGACAAATGCTAAATCCTGTAGCTTATTCATCATCAGCATCATATAATTGCTTCCTCATTCATAAAAATAAAAACCTGATGTAAATTACCCCCACTCACTGCACATACACAACAAGGTGAAATTTACCGGTAGTCCCTTGGTTTCAAAACGGATTGAATTTAGGTCTCCCTGTGCTTACCAATGTCTTTGTTATGCACATTTCTGACACAATATGTAAAATATTTACACATATATATTCTGGTTTTTCTGTATGCTTTAAGTATATCCACATAACATATAATACCTGTTGCAATATGAATTTAAAGATTTGACATTTTATATGTTTAAAAAATAAGGGCAAAGGTAACATCTGGGACTAGCAAGAAAGCTCTCAAGGAGAGGTGCTTTCTACCAGTCATGAAGACTTGAATTTGACCCTTGTAATCCACATGTTGCAAGGAAAGACCTAACTTTTACAAGTTGTCCTCCGGCCTCCACGTGCTCACAATAGTGCAAACTCCACACACTAACCAATAAAAGCACTAAATTTTTACAAGAATACATTCTATGCACTTTCATTACAAATACGATTTATTTTTCAAATATAATTTATCAACAGTGTGTTCAGTTTTCAGATTTTTTGAACCAAAATTTGGGGAAGGTTGACAATAGATAAAACACATGAGAGGGCAAAAAATTTAAAAAAAAAAAAAAAGAACAAGCTAGGTGATGATTATGTTCAAACCTAGGAAGAGGAAAGTCCGAATAAGCTTGAAGAAAGAAATTACCTTAAAAACAAAGAAAATAAAAGGAAAAATCTTAGAAAATGAGCAAGTTGTGTAAAAGTGTAGTGAACATTTATGTCTCCATGGAAGTTGGCAATATTTCCCCTTCCTGACCCTCATATGTTCTTTGCTCATCAGCATCTTTGTTTTGGATTTGTGCATCCTTGTTCACATATTCTCCAACTGGCTGACCACTGGAGCAGCATTTACCTCACAAGCATACCAGACTATGCTTTACTAGTGTAGCTCCATAGCACTGGGTGATGGATGGACAGACAGATGGTGGCTGGTTGGACAGATGGATGAATAGTTGTTCAGATAGACTGGTGATATTAGTAGAAGGGTAAAATGTATATACATCTTATTTTATAAGCTCTAATGTCAAAATGTAGCCAAACTTTTTCATAGTTATAGAAACAATAAGATAACAGAATTTGTTTTAATTTCCTCTGTTAACACAGCACAGTCTCTTCATGTTAATACACAAAAGCAAAAGCTCAGAAGTAAAGAGTATAACATGGATTCCTCTACACATCCTTCTGGATTGCTAAAGAAAAATGAAATAAGCTGTTTGATCTAATCCAGTAGAAATATATTAACCAGAATTTCACAGGATTTTATGTACAAGATCAAGGTGAACAATTCAGCACCATGTTCAAGAACATTTTTTTTTCTAGTTCAAGAAAGATAATGTCTTTCTATGCCTTCACATGGACTAAAGAGAAAAGATTTCTTTAAATATTTGTCACAGGGGCACAGGCCCCAATTACAAAGCTGCATTCACAATGAAATTATCTCCCACAAATTCTCATCTCAAATACCATCCCCATGAGCATTACATGTCAATCTATGATGAATAGCAAGTCATAAAATTGAAAAATAATTAGAAATGTACACCAGCAACAGATAAAATTATTGTTTTCATATGTTTGTGAATTCATTTGTTTTCTTTTTTGAGACAGGGTTCCTCTGTGTAGCCATAGATGTTCTGAAACTTACTTTATAGACTATACTAGCTTCAATCTTAGAAATGCAACTGTCTCTGCCTTCTGAGTACAGGGATTAAAGACATGCAAAACCATCTCATAGCAGTGAGTTAATTTCTTTTTTTTTTTCTTCTTTATTTTGTATTTATCAAAAAAAAACAGTAAAAAGAATTTAAAATGCAGAAGAGTTAACAATAACTATACAGAGGATAAGAATCATAAGCATGGCTTATCAAGGGTAGAAATACAAATAAGATTGCTACACATATATTTTCTTTGTGTTCAGCTTTCCCTATATATCCTTATTCAAGGTCTCT
>PVIH01009013.1:29750-64615 GCA_004025045.1 Sigmodon hispidus | reverse complement strand
CCCTCCCTGGGCAGGGAGCAGACAGACCTATGGTCCCACTGACCCAATAATGCTTAGATCAGTCTCCACTTATATCGCTTCTCGGCCTTTTGGCTAAGATCAAGTGTAGTATCTGTTCTTATCAGCAGTGAGTTAATTTCATTGCAAGTAATAGCACTGTAATGGGCTTGTCACCCTTAAGGGACTTGTATTTATTTGAGTTACTTTATACTTTTATTGTATGGCAAGATCATCATTTCTTAAAAATACACTTAAGTAAATATTTATGCAAACAAAAATAATTTATACTTTAATAATACTCTTTATAAATTATATTATATATGTACATATATTATTTTCTTCATATTATTTGTACATTATTAAACATGTGTGTATATTTATTTACACAAAGGATGAAACGATAAAAGAAAATTTTACTACTCTTCCAATGCTGCAAATTAATCCAATTATAAATGGAAAATGATGCATCTGAGTCTGGATAATCAAATATATCTTAAAAAAGAAATGGAGGAGCTTCAATAAGATTGCATGGAAGCATGCAAAGAGAGGGAAGCTACAGGAAGGGAAAGTCTTGAGAAACACTGCCACTAATAAAACTCACTGCAAATAAGATCGATTGTATGATGAGTTATAATGGGGACACAATTTAGCTTTGTTTAATATTTGTAAGAATTAAATACTTCAAAAACTTAATGATTTCAAAGACTTCTTTGAAGTTAGGGCACAAGGAACTGGAGAATGTCCAAAGAAGTGAATAAAGACTTCATAAAATCCAATTATGTTTCTCTGAAAACAAAAGGGAGCCTTTTCCAGATGTACTTTAAATTTTAATATAAAAGAAACCAAGGAGTACAGAGCTGATTTGTTTTTCTATTTCACTTGAACCATAGTCAGGGATAAAAGAGCATTATTCTGAAAATTAGTATTATATGAGCCAATATTACAAATGAAAACTTCAAATGAACTTGACTTAGTTTTACATTTCTTCTCTTAAAAACAAAATCAATGATAAACTTAGTATAGAAAAGAAAGTGAGGTTTCAGATTCAAAAGCAAGAAATTTATCTGAAATTGATAGCTCTTTGATATTTAATATATTTTTAATCATCAATTACCAAAACAGTTGATTTCTCATGAACAGATGGTGGTCTAATACCAGGACAACTTGGCATGATTTCAAGTAACTTTATGTAAATCTGTGGGGAAATGTAGATATTGTCATATATTTCAATTCTTAATAAGGCATGTTTAATCTAATGCAGGAGTTAAAAGTCATTTAATTGTCACCTGGAACATGTATAAAGTTGGTCTTAATAGCTAACATAAACTGCATTTGCAAGGAGACATTGCAGTAATGAAAGGAACCTTCACATCAGCCATGAGAAGAGACAGGGGTACCACAGAGCCAGCTAGCACAATGATGAAGGAAAACAAGGGAACATTTTCTTAGCATCCTTGTCTTTTCATGATGAGAATGTCATAAAACCAAAGTTAGATGTGAGTAGTTGTTCATACTAGAGGAGAGGAGAATTAAGATATAGATAATGCATAATACTTAAGAAAAATAGCTTTGAAAATGCTTTTCAGAGAAAAATGTTCTGTGATAACTTGAAAAAGCACCAGTTTTAAATTTCTGCTGGGAGTCCATGATCCAAGGTGCTTGAGGTAATTAATGTCACTCTCACTGAGTTTTTCCTTCAACAGTTTCTAAGTGACACCAGTTGTATGCCAGCCACCTACTCAAGAATCTTATTTGCATAACATTATATCATTTCAGCTTTCATGTTTACTTTAGATGTCTCTGAAGTTTAGTATGACTTAGTTTAATTTGTGTCATGATAAAATTCTTTAAACTTTTTATGTCTTGAATTTAATAGAAATTGTGGGAAATTGCTTTTTAATATTTTACAACATATAGGGAATTAGGACTTTGAAATTTGATAATAATGCAGCACTGAAGAAATCCTAGAAATATTTAGTGTTTTATATGTTGTTCAGAGAGAAGACAAATGAGGAAATATATGAGAGGAAAGTTACTGCTCTGTCAGAACTAAGGTGATTTGCTGTTGCTTCAAAATCACCTCTGGCTCCAAACTTGAAAGCCCCCACCCCTCATGTGTTAGTATTTTTTTGCAAATTATTACATTAATTTTCCTAACCTACTAATGGTTATTGAGCATGGTTTCTGTGGGCTCTCAGTGATTTTCTACTTTACAAGGCATGCTCTGTCTCTGAAGAACATTCAGTCAGGTTTGAGGCAGGACCACATACTTTACTGTCTGTGAGACTTAACCTCTGAGTTTCTCTTTTCTGAAATCTTAAGTGAGAAGAAGGTTGACAATCAGATTACTAAAGGTAGTAGTGGAAATACACACTTCTGAGGGTAGTTTTAGTATCTGATGGAGTCATGAAATTTCTCAGTTTCAGCTCTTGCTAAGCCACAAAGCATTCACTCTCATGGTGTACTCGACTTCTGTGCCTTTCCAGATCCCCAGAGGGTTCTTCAATAAAGAGCCCAGAATTTACCTACAGCACTTCCACTGTTCAGACTTAATTCTTACAGATACAGTTCTCAATAAAACTTCTCTGTCAGATGTACAGTATACTTGTTATAGAAGTTTTCTTGTTTCCAAATTTGAGATTGTAATGGGATAGTATTATCTAGGTAACAGACTTGGTGTAAAAGGTTTAAAATGTGTATGTTTGGCACAAAGATACATTTTCTTTGTTTCTTTCCCTCTGTCTCTCTGTCTCTCTGTCTCTCTGTCTCTCTCTCTCTCACACACACACACACACACACACACACACACACACACACACACATGAGAGAGAGAGAGACACAGAGAGAGACACACACACACACACACAGAGATTTATTAATTACTCTTAGAAGATCAGCTTCTCCAATTTCCATCTCGATTTCTTCTGTCCCCTGCCCCTTATAACTATGACAAGGTGGATGCTTATTGGTTTTTCTTCTCAGGTATCCCTGAGGTGCTCAATTCCTGTAGCCAAAAGCTTTCCAATATTCAAGCCATTAGACTGACATATAAAACCCAAGAGTATAGGGACTAGATTCCCCAATGTGAGCAAAGTAACATTAGAAAGGATTGATAAGATGAAGTTCCTCTATGAAGGCTGAAAAAGTCAACGAAGGTGCAAGTTCTGTCTGACAAAGGATGTCAGTCATAGGGAGAACATGACAATTTACTCTAACAGCTGTAAGGATAACAGGATGAGCTACTGTTTACATGTGATAAACCAAATAAATTGTGTGATGTGCATAAAAGTGTTCAAGTTCATAGTAATAATGGAAAACAGAGAACTGATATTGTGAGCAGGCAAAATGCATAATTTTACTATATATAATCCTATAGAAAACAGAGATTTTTGTCCTTAATTATATAAGTCTATCACTTCCCAATAACCTTTGACTCTTCTTATCTCCATACCATGCGTATATGCTATATATTGGAATAGCATTTTCTAGATTCCCTGAATTAAAACAGTTTTATGAACTGCTGTCTGCTTGGTATTGTATCTAATAAAAGAATTAATGACTTTTTAAAAGAGTCATTGTCTACTTGATAAGGTTTTGTTTCAGAAAGCCTAAACTTACAACTTTTTTATATAAAATAAAGTCTTTTTTATCCATGTATCCCTTGCTCCCCCTCCCTTCCTGTTTCCAATCATGCCTGGTCAGCTTTCAGCCTCCTTCCTCCCATCCCCCTATCCCCTCCCCCAAAAGGGCAAGAAGTCCCAAGGTGGATCAGCTCATAATCTACTAAAGGCAAGTCTGATTCCCTCATCCTAACAGATTGCATAAATCATTTCTCTTTTACCTTTACAATTTTAAGTATATATAATTTAATGCAATTCAGAGAACATTAAAGTTAGCCAAGGAAACAAAAGGTAGATATGAAAGAAATAAGTATTTGAATTAATATAGCTACTACTCATTTATATTTGCCTATTTTCTGGCTTATTTGATAATTTATAATTATATAGTGTTTGTAATTTATTAGCATTTATGTGATGCAAGTATTTGTTGAGGTTCTACTCTATGCCAGTTGATAGTCTCAGCTCAATATTCTTTGCTAAAGAAAACAAAGTTCTGTGATGAGGAACAAATGTCTCAATGAAATGGATAATTGAAAGCAAGTTAGAGTGGACAATCACTGGTGATTGCTAAATATTAGTGAGACAACTAATGAGGATAAAAGTTTATGGGACACATGATAAACTATGCAAGAATACACAAGTAGGGGACAGATCACAACTGTTCTTTGAGAGGAGATTAATGCTGTGACATCTAACATCCTTGCTGAAGAGGTCAGTTAGTCAAAAGTAGAGGATGTTTTACAGAATAGGAAAAAAAAATCATCCTGAGTGAAGTAACCCAGACCCAGAAAGACAAACACTCATAAGTGGAAAGACTCACTCATAAGTGGATAGTTGATGTAAAGCAAAGGATAACCAGGATACAATCCCCAGCTCTAGAGAAACTACATAACAAGGTGAACCCTAAGAGGAACTTATGGATGCCCCTGGGAAGGGGAAATAGGTGAGATCTCCTTAGTAAATGAGGGAGAGAAAGGAAGGGAAGATAGGACGGGAGGGGAAATAGGAAGAGATGTAGAGTTTGGTATGTAAAATAAATTTTAAAAGGTTAATAAAAAAACCTATTGTATGACATTCTTGACATGTCAATTATGAAATATAATAATTACTATAACATAAAATTATCTTTACACTCAAATAATTCATCTATTAAGGCTCACAAATATATTTTTTCTCTAACTATGAATTCTAACTAAAAAGGATTTTGGTAACTGAGCACGGCCACTTCTGCTGTTCTGATTGAAGGGAACTTAACATATCTAGATGTCTTATTATCTAAAAATCCTTCATGTTTTTGTGTGCGCCCTCCCACACAAAAGAGAGGAACACTTGAGAGGGATTTTACAATCTTTAACACTCGGGAGTATTTGGGATAGGCACTCCTTGAGCTGGGTGCCCAACATTGTTCTCTGGATAGACTGCACTGCATGTGAAGTTATAGTTCCTCACCTTCTGAGGAAACCATGAAATATGTTTAGGTAAGCTTTCACCACAGTACTGTGAAAGTAGAGGACTAAGTACTGAAATGACATTGTAGGTAAATGGAAGGTTCTAGAAAAACTTTCTGCAAGGAGCAGCATAGTGTCTAATATGAATTAGGTACTCTTTCAGCCTGAGTTCCAACTGTGTATCTCTCCTTTCTTTGGATCAAATGCTAAGCATGCAGTTCTGCTTTGCTGTCAAAGTACACACTGGTTAAGGAAATAGACAGCATGACAAAAGATAGTTGCCTCAGTAATTAAATATACAAAATTCATGAGGGACAGAGAAGGAAAATATTAAATAAAATTTTATAGCAAAATACAAATCTCAGTATTTGGAGTAGCCAAAAGATCTGCAAACTCATAGGGTACTTTTTAATATTTGAAAATACCAAACAAGGCTGTTCATGTTTCACACTTTAATTTTCAGCTTTACTGTTCTCTCTAACTGCATGAATCTGTTCTTAAATCAGCTTTGCTTTGAGCAGAATACTTTAGTAACCTAGATCTTATTAGAGAACTTAACTAATATTGGTTGGAGGGGTTAAAAAATTATAATTTTTTCTGGTTGATTTGCATTGGACAGAGTGGTTACAAGCAGAGGCACATCCCTGTAATTTTACGAGAATGGTATTGCCCTGGCTTTCACTGTGTGATTGCTGGTTACCTTCTGTCAGCGAGCAACAGCCTCACTGCAAAGCAGGAGCAGAACCCGTCTCTTTGTCTCCGTGATCAAATCAATTACTTCTTAGAAAGTCGGCATTTCCTTTTTCAGAATGACCATGTACAGGAGCAAACGCAGACATCAGAGATGTAAGTAGATGCTGACCCAACTTTCTGATATGACTGTGGTGAGAAAAACATACTTGATTTCTTAAAAGACTAATCATGATTCTTTCCGATAGATGCTGGTAGTGAGAAAGATTCTGTAGCTCTTTTAACCCTAACCTTTGTCTTTATCCCTGTTACATGCTTGAAAGATGTTAGAGGAGAGGGGATAATTTGCTTGTTACTATGGTAACCCTTGGAAAGGTTTACAAAATCAACAGGGAAACAGATCCAATGCAGTTTCAGCCTAGCTCAGCAGCCTTCATTCATGCAGGGTGCTGGACAGCTCTTCCCTTCTCTATGAGTGATAGATTTTTCTTTCTTGGAAGTCTATTGAAAGGTTTGAGAAGCCAGCGTAAAACTTCCATTCATGCCTCCAGTTTCAATTGCAAAATCTCAAGGGAAAGAAAGCAGCTAAGAATGGAAGAAGGATAGTTAATTGTCAATGACAAGGTGAATATTTAACCGTCTATGCACTGCCAAACTTCTCTGTCCAGAGCATGTTTGTAACATAATCCACTATGGACACCATTTCAGTAAGTTAAAAGATGTCATCCAGACTCCTCCCAAGGGAGCCAATTCTCACAAGGAACGAAGCTAAGTCCACAACTGATTGTTTATGGAGCCCAAACACTCAGGATTTAACTGAAAATCAGACTGACAATAAGACTGTGTCATGGCAAAGCAATATACTTCCCATGAAAACCTTCCAAATTGCATCTTTCTCTAGGAAGTCAAACTTTCTCACTTTATCATTTCTGTTGTGGAAAGTAAATATAACCAATGAGCTCCAAATAGCCTGTCAGTGATTTTGTTTACCATTCCACACAGGTATTGATAACTTATTCTTTAGTCAAATCTGTGCTTTTTTATTTTTCATTACAGTGTGTTTAGATGTTATGGAATTATTTAAAAAAGAAACAGAATGCTTATCAGCAGCAATTCATCACTCAGATATCCAAAGCCTGACAGAAATGCAATGTGTGTCTCATCATTTACTATTTGGTCTATCTAGTAACATTGTCCTTCTTCAGTGAAGTTTTATGAACCATACAAACCTCTGAGGTTAAGGCTATCAGCTTGATATTATCTCTTTCTTATGATCAGGATGTAATGTTGGAATCTGCTATACTTTTGTCATAAAATGATTGGTGTGGTCCACCACTATATTGATGATTAATTTATTTGTCATTTCCTCCTATAAGAATGAATCTAAATTATGCTTGTGTTTGAAACCCATCTCCTACCTCTACTCCTATATCTTCTATACACCCCCTCATTCTTCCCCTGGAGGGTAATCATCGCCTTAATGCACAGAGCAAATAAACGATTCACAGAAAAATCTCATTCAATCTTTCTCCCACTAAAATGTGCTTGCTGAAGTCTGCGATTAAGCAGCAGGAGGAAATTGTGAATTACAGGAGACAAACCAGGAGATGTATAATTATACAGGCATGAACACAGTAGGGTGAACTAAAATGCTGTAGCTTAAAAATGTCTCAGGTGTTTCCTGTGTTCAGTTGTATCAGTTAACTGCACTGTGTTCTATTAACTGTTTCTATTTTCTAATAATGTAAAATATGAGACACTATAGATATAATAAAACTAAAATGTATAAAAGCCTAGCAATAAAAGCTAATAGAATCCTTAAATGAATTTCTATCTTGCACAAATAGATTTGCAAGAGAAGAAAATAATATGATTGTTTTTCAACCAATGAGTATAGAAGGTGTCTAAATCACCTTGCAACCAACTTTCAGGCAATATCCCTTTCTCCTATCATTTCTGTGCTTGATCTGCTAAGGCAATTGTTCTCCAATTAAGGAAACAATCACACTTGACAAATTTTTACTGTGGATAGGAAGCAGTGTATTCTTGTGATCTTCATTTAAATCTAAATAGTTCATTAATCAAACTCCTTTTCTCATTTCCTAAAAATTTTATAAATATTTCTCAGTCATATAACTCGAGCTTCTTTTAATGAAGTCGGTGAGAGGAATGGAAAGCTGTACCTCACTGTATCAAAGCTTTGAAAAACGGGGAGAGTAAAAAAAATACTTGTGAGAGAAAATTTAAAGTATAATTTGCACTAAACCTTTGAAGATCCATGTGGGACTTTTAAATCAATTGCTCACTTGCATCTGGATTAGCAAGTTTTAATTTTTGCATAAGAGGAGAGGTGGCTAGTCTATCTTTTTCCTTGATTCCAGACAGCAGTTCTATTGGAAAATACTTACCCTTGGTGTTTCCTTAATGGTGCCCACTCTCAGTGTTCCCTCAGTGGTGCCAGCTTCTTACTGAATAACTGTAAACCCGCCCTCAGATACACCATTTGCTGAATGTTTTTAAAAAATATTTGCATGTGTCAGTGCTGATTTTTGTGGGAGTCAACTGGATGACTTCAAGAAAGTCTAATGCTCAGTATCTATTTTTAAAAGTTAGTTTGCCTTAAGCATGTCCAAGCTGCAAACCACAACTACTAAACAGCTTAGGATCTGAAACACCTTGGACTGACACCTTGGATCCCACTCTATCTAGAGGAACACCTGACTCAGTTTTGATTTGGGGTGAGGAAACTGGATCTACCAGGTGTGGATGGTGAACTAAGCCATATTGGGACCTTGGGATCTCCTGCCCTTGCTGGGGAGGAGATGGGGAGAAGAGAGAGTGACTGGAGGGGGTGGAAGGGAGAAGGGATCTTGAACAAGGATATACATGGATAGAAAATGTGACTTTATTCATAATAAAAAAAGAACAAGAAAAACAAAGAAAAAAGTTAGTTTGCCTTAAAAACTGTGATTAGTATATATGACTTTTACCCTTTGTCTTTCCTTTTATTGTCTCATATTCTCTAAAAGGTTACTTAGTAAAATTCACAATTTAAATTTAAATTTTGGATTCCTGATGAAATATATAACCAAAAAATAACTATAACCTCACTTTTTTTTTAACTGAAATTCCAGATGACTTTGGGAAAGTATCTTGGAAGCCCTTTGGAAGATAGATAAGCATACTTTTATTTTTAAAAAATGAATGTATTTAGAAATACAAACTTAGAGTAAAACAAGTACAGAACCCACCAGCATGTTATAGAGAATGTTCAAAGCAAGGTAACTGTTACGTTTTGTTTTCCACTGAATTGGAACAAGTGTTAATTTTGTTATTGTTATTGAATGGTCTGGGTGGGCTTACCTTCCTTTTAACACCTGTACTGGCTAGTCTTATGTCAACTTGACACAAGCTAGAGTTATCAGAAGAGAGGCAGCCTCATTTGAAAAAATGTGCTCATAAGATCCAGCTGTCATCTATATCCAGAGGGTTTTTATTCATTCCATGAAGGTTTGCTGGCTGCCACTACAGAGTCTGTGAGCTCCCGATAGCACAGGTCACCCTACTCTGTGAGTCTCCTCATCAAGATCTTGATCCCTTTGCTCATAAAATCTTTCCTCCCTCTCTTCAGCTGGAACACTAAGGGGACCCAGTGTTTTGTTATGGATCTCTGCATCTGCCTTGATCAGTTGCTGGATAAATGTTATATATTAGCAATTAAGGTAGCCATTCATTTGATAATAGGGGAAGGCCAGTTTAGACTCCCTCTCTACTATTGCTTGGAATCCTAGCTAGGTTCATCTTGTGGGATCTTGGATATTCCCTAGCACCAGGATTCTCTCTAACCCCACAATGGCTCCCTTTATCAAGATATTTACTTCCTTTGCCCTCCCTCTATGTTGCTCCTCTACTCAACCATTTCATTTTATTATGTTCTCTTCACACTCCCCATTGCACCCTTCCCTAGAATGATCCCAATTTACTCAGGAGATTGTGTCTATTTCTCCTTCCCAGAGGGCTCTATGGATATCTCTCTTAACTTCCTCCTGTTACCTAGTTGCTCAATGGTTGTGAATTGTAGCCTGGTTATTTTTTGCTCTACATTTAAAATCCAATTCAGGATGTAATTTTCTATTTTATTTTCCTGCTGAGTAGAACTCCATTGTACCACAATTTTAAAATCCATTCTTCAGCTGAGGGGTTGAACAGAGTGGAAAGTTGAACCATAGTTTATTCTTGGTGCATGAACTGGCTTTACAGAACCTATACCCTTCAGGGGAACAGCTTTTTCAGCCTTGGTTCTTGGGGTAGGGACTGGATCTTATCTCAACTGAATATGTCCAACCCAATTGACTCAACTTGGTCTGGAGGTTCCTTGCCCTTTCTGGGGAATGAATGGGGGTTAGGTGGGAGGGACTAAGGGAGGACTGGGACAAGGGGAGGGAGAATGAGCTGGGGTGGGCATGGAAAATTTTTAATAAAAAAATTAATAATAATAAAAATATCTAGCTGTAATGCAGTTTTTAAATCAGCGACTGAGTGGAGTACCCAGCCCATAGTGAGTGGTGCCAGTTCTGTCTGTGCTGGGGGTCCTTGATTCTATATGAAATCAGTGAACAAGCCATGTCAGTAAACAGCAGCACTCTATGGCCTCTGCACCACCTCCTGCCTCCAGGTTCCTGCCCTGTTTCAGTTCCTGTCTTGACTTTCACTGATGATAAATCAGTGTTGTGTATTTGTAAGCCAAATAATCCTTTTTCTTCCCAACTTGGCTTTGATCATGTTGTCCTGTAACAGAAACAGGAACCTCAATTAAGACACCAAGCAATAAATGGATGTGATTACTTTGAGAACCAAATAACAGCCACCACAGTTCTTTATGAATAATCTAACCCATTATCTATTACTTTGGTTTGTTCCAACTTCTTTTGTAACTTGTACAGGAACATATTTTCCAAGGGATTCTCCATGTTTATATTTCAGTTCCTCCACCACACAGGTCTGCATTCTAATTCTCATCTCATTCATTGGATGATTCTCCTTGACTACAAAGGTGTTTCTAATCTTCTAGGCTTTAGATACACAGAAGACCATAGAAAAACTACAACAGACCCTAGAATCCATATGAATATTGCTTTTAAATGCCAAATGAAGAAAGATACATATGTATATGCCTATATACATGTATGTACATATATAATACATGCATATAACTATTTGAGCCCTAAAATAAATTTAATATAAATTAGTGTATTTAAAAGATAATATTGCTGCTACTGTATATATATGTATACATATATAATCAAAACATTACACTGTACTTCAAAAATACATGAAAGTAACTAATAAAGTTAATACTAAACTTCTAATTTTTATGTGTACCATATCTTTTATGTAAAAATATAATTACATGAGAGGCTCATCTTACATATTTCGTGTTCAGAAACTTTTTCATATTTAGAAAATAGAAAACTATTGAACTAGAAAATGAATACAGATAAGCATATTTACATATATTACATGAACAGTCATCTTCTCAGTATTTGCTTACTGAAACTGTATGTACATAATCTAGTCTTTTTAGACCAGTAGATCATACAGAAACCTGAATTAAACCCCTATCTTCTACCTTGGCCATTTTTCTTCATAGTGATTGATGTGCTTATTTTTATTTGACCTTGTCTGTTGGATGTGTCACCTAAATTCTCATTTGAGTTACTTCTACCTAATTTCCAAGTCAATTTTCTCATCTTTTTGGAATGATAGCTTGCGCTTTTATAGATTTTTTCTTTGTTTTTTATATAGAAAACTATCTTTATTTCACTCATAGTTTGTATCTATTGAGGTATTTTCATAAAATTGGTGCATCCTTAAAGCATAATTTTTCTGGAAAGAATTGTATTTAATCATTTTTTACAATTCTGACATCACCCTAGTTTTAGAGCCACAGAAATTCATGACATGGTGTTTTCCTGAGCACTGGAAGAGGATGTGTAATAGAACAAATTATATGATGGGAAAATATGGAATGAGATACTTGCTTCATGTAGTATAGTTATAAAATGCCACATGGGTAAGATAGCATCTAGAATGAATAACTGCATGGATTCAGTGAGTGGTTCTCCTATCCTCTGTATAGTTTCATGATGTATGCAAGGATGTGTGGAACAATGCATGTAAGAAAGTTCCTGGGGAACTTGGAATAATTTAAGGAGAGGGGCGCTATATGTAAAATGAGAGAAAATAGATGAAGTAAAAAAGTATTAGAAATATAGGACAAACCTAGGAACACAGAGTCTAATTTAGTAAATTTCACTTGTAACTGAATATAAACATATTGTATTCCAATTGTTAAGAGTAAACATCTATACTTCTAAATGACTTTTGTGATGCAACTTTCTACAACATAAAAAATAATCATGTTATTAAAAAATAAGCTAACAGTCATAAGAATGATATTTTCTTCACACTTTAAGATCAACTGTAGATACCCCAAAATCACAAATATATTATTTAATTAGCTACAATTTTTATTTATCTAAATTAAATTCCTATTAATATATTTTTATTGTTTAAATATTAACCTAATGTAAGATTATAGTCTATTATAGAAACTGAATTAGTTTCTTAGTAGAGCCACTTTAAGTCATCTTGGTTACAAAAGGGATCAAAGAATCCAGTTGTCAGTCTGGGATTAAAGAGTACTGGTACCTGTAGTGTCCTGCTATTATTAGATTATAAATTATTCCAATTAACATTTTCATATTTATTGCAATGTTAAGTTTTAGTGAGGCTTATCATAATTATTTAATGAAATAATTATAATTAAGCATTATAAATTATCAAGATAAAAGATTATTTCAAAAACTATTTTTTACTAGTGATCTCTGTTATGGTTAAATAATTGATTAATCAATTAACTATCAATTCTCAAATTATTTCATAACATAAGTAGTGACACTTCTGTTACATAGCTAGTTAAGAGTGTCATCTATATTTTATTATTTTATTTTTTAATTATTTATTGTGAATAATGTCACATGTTCTATCCATGTATATCCTTATTCAAGGTCCCTTCCCCTTGCACCCTCCCCAGGCACTCTCTCTTCTCCACATCTCCCCACCTCCTCCCCAGCAAGGGCAGGAGGACCCAAGATCCCAATATTGCTAAGTACAGCCTCCACTCCTGGAAGATCTAGTTTCCTCCCCCAACATCAAGACCAAGTCAGATATTCCTCTAGGGGGAATGGGATCCAAGGTGTCAGTCCAGGGTATTTCAGATCCCAAGCTGTTCAGTGGTTGTGATTTGCAGCTTGGGCACTCTTTGCTTTTCTGCTTTTTTCTTTAGAGTCCACTAATGGGTGAGTACATCCCAAGCTTATCTTTCTGAGTTTGTGATACCTCACTCAGGAGGATATTCTCCAAATCCATCCATTTGCCTGAAAAATGTAGAATATCATATTTTCTTACCGCTGAGTAGTACTCCATTGTGTAGATGTACCACAGTTTGTTAATCCATTCTTCAGTTGAAGGGCATCTAAGTTGTTTCCAGATATGTTTCCAGCATTAAAAATAATGCTGCTATGAACATAGTTGAGCTAATGCCTTTGAAGTGTGACTGTGCATCTTTAGGGCATACACCCAGAAGTGGTATTGCTGGATCCTTGGGGAGATTGATTTCCAGTTTTCTGAGAAACTGCCATACTGCATTCCAGAGTGGTTGAACAAGCTTACACTACCACCAACAATGGAGGAGTGTTCACCTTGCTCCAAAACTTCTCCAGCATAGGCTGTCATCTGTGCCTTTTATCTTAGACAATCTGACAGGTGTCAGGTAGTATCTCAAAGTTGTTTTGATTTGCACTTCTCTGATGGCTAACAATGTTGAGCACATTTTCAAGTGTTCTTCAGCCATTCATAATTTTTCTGCTGAGAATTCCCTTTTTGGATCTGAACCCCAATTTTTGATTGGGTTATTCAAGGTTTTGGCTCTAGATTCTTGAGTTCTTTTTATATTTTAGAGATCAATCCTCTATCACTTGTAGGGTTGGTGAAAATCTTTTCCCATTCTGTAGGGAAATCTTTTCCCATTCTGTAGGCTATCGTTTTGTCCTATTGATAATGTCCTTGGCTTTACAGAAGCTTCTCAGTTTCAGGAAGTACCAAGTATTGATTGTTGTTCTTAGTGTGTGTGCCACAGTGTTATAATTAGGAAGTGGTCGCCTGTGCCAATTCGTAGAAGGGTATATCCCACATTCTTTTCTATCAAGTTCAGAGTGGCTGGGTTCATGTTGAGGTCTTTGATCCACATGGATTTGAGTTTTGAGCAGGGTGACAGGCTTGGACTATTTGCATTTTTCTACACACTACCAACCAGCTATGCCAACACCATTGAATATTTTGGGCCTCTTTGTCGAAGATCAGGTGTTCATAGGTTTTTGGATTAATGTCTGGATCCTCAGTTCTATTCCATTGATCCACAAGTCTGGTTTTATGCCAGTATCAGGCCGTTTTTATTACTGTAGCTCTATAGTATAACTTGAAGTCAGGGATGGTGATGCCTCCTGAGGTTCTTTTGTTGAGTAAAATGGTTTTGGCAATCCTGGCTTTCCTGTTATTCCAAATGAAGTTGAGTATTGTTCTTTCAAGGTCCAAAAAATATTGTTTTGGGATTTTGATGGGCAGTGCATTGAATCTGTAGATTGCTTTTGGTAGAATTGCCTTTTTTACTATGCTGATCCTACCTATCCAGGAACATGAGAGAGCTTTCCATTTTCTGATACCCTTTTCTACTTCTTTCTTCAGTGATTTAAAATTTTTGTTAAATAGATCTGTTACATCTTTGGTTATAGTTACTCCAAGGTAATTAATGCTATTTGCAACTATTCTAAAGGATGATGTTTCCCTTATTTCTTTTTCATCCCTTTTATCTTTAGTGTACAAAACGGCTACTGATTTCTTTGAGTCAATCTTGTATCCTACTACACTGCTGAAGGTGTTTATCAGCTATAGAACTTCCTTGGTAGAAATTTGTGGGAACTTATGTATACAATCATATCATCTGCAAATATAGTTTCACTTCTTTTTTTTCAATTTTTATCCCCTTAATCTCCTTTAATTCTCTTACTGCTTTAGCTAAAACTTTGAGAACTATATTAAATAGATAAGGGGAGAGAGGACATCCTTGTCTAGTTCCTGATTTTAGTGGAATTGCTTTGAGTTTTTTCTCCATTAAGTTTGATGTTGGCTATCAGCTTCTTGTAAATTGCCTTTATTATATTGAGATATTTTCCCTGTGTTCCTGATCCCTCCAGAGTTTTTATCATAAAGGACTGTTGGATTTTGCCAAAGGCTTTTTCAGCATCTGAGGATATGATCATGTGGTTTTTTTTCCTTTAGTTTGTTTTGTATGATGGATGAGGTTTACAGTTTTTCGTATGTTGAACCAGCCCTGCATTTCTGGGATGAAACCAACTTGTTCATGGTGGATGATATTTTTTATATATTGTTGTATATTCATGAGGGAAATTGGTCTGTAATTCTCCGTCTTTGTTGTGTCTTTGAGTGGCTTGGGTATTGGGGTAATTATGGCCTCATAAATAGCATTAGGCAATATTCCTTCAGTTTCTACCATGGGAAATAGTTTAAGGAGTAATGGTACTAATTCTTCTTTGTATATGTCTGGTAGATTTCTGCACTGAAATGATCTGGACCTGGGCTTTTTTTTACTTGGGAGGCTTTTAATGACAGCTTCAATTTCCTTTAGGGTTATAGGTCAGTTTAGTTAATTAATCTGGTCTTCATTTAATTTTGGTAAATGGTACCTGTCGAAAAAGCTGTCCATTTCTTCTAGGTTTTCCATTTTTGTGGAATACAGATTTTCAAAGTATGATCTGATAATTCTCTGGATTTCCTGGGGGTCTGTTGTTATGTCCCCCTTTTCATTTCTGATTTTGTTGATTTGGATAATTTCTCTGTTTTTTGCTTAGTTTGGCTAAGGGCTTATCTATCTTGTTGACTTTCTCAAAGAACCAACTCTTTGATTCATTGATTCTTTGTATTGTTTATTTTGTTTCAATTGTATTGATTTTAGCTCTTAGTTTGATTATTTCTATCATCTACTCCTTCTAATTGTCTGGGAGTTTGCTTCTAATTGTTCTAAGGCTTTCAGCTGTGCTGTTAGTTCTCTAGTGTGGAATTTCTCTAGGTTTTTTATATGGCATTTACAGCTATGAATTTTTCTTTTAAGAGTGTTTTCATTGTGTCCCAAAGTTTGGGTACGTTGTGGATTCATTTTAATTAAATTCTAGGAAGACTTTGATTCCTTTCTTAATTTCTTTCTTGACCCAGAGATGGTTCAGCTCAGTGGTGTTTAGTTTCCATGAGTTGGTAGGCTTTCTGTAATTTTTGATATTGTTGAACTCTAACTTTATGCTCTGGTGGTCTGATACCATACAAGGAATTATTTCCATTTTTTGTAACTGTTGATATTTGCTTTATCACCAATTATGTGGTCAATTTTAGAGAAAGTTCCATGAGCAGCTGAGAAACACATATTTTTTTGCATTTGGGTGGAAACTTCTGTAAATATCTATTAAATCCGTTTGCATCATAATCTCTTTTAGACTCCTTATTTCTCTGTTGCGCCTCTGTCTCATTGACCTATCCAGGGGTGAAAGTGGGGTATTGAAGTCTCCCACTCTTAGGGTGTGAGAAGTGATATGGGATTTGAGCTTTAGCAGTCTTTCTTTTACATAGGTAGGTGCCTTTTACATATTAGGGGCATAACTATTCAGGATTGAAATCTCTTCTTGACCAATTTTTCCTGTGATGAATAGGTAATGACCAACTTGGTTCCTTTTAATTGCTTTTAGCTTAAAGTCTACTTTGTTAGATGTTAGGATAGCAATCCCAGCTTGTTTCTTAGGACCATTTGACTGGAAAATCTTTTCCCAACCCTTTACTCTGAGCCTGTGTCTGTCTTTGTGGTTTAGGTGTGTTTCTTGTAGGCAACAGAAGGATGGTTTCTGTTGTTGTATCTATCTTGTTGGTATGTGTCTTTTTATAGGAGAGCTGAGTCCATTGATATTAAAGGAAATTAGTGACCACTGATTGATATTTCCTGCTATTTTTGGTGGTAACTTGTTTGTATTTCCTTTCTCTGCTGTATTCTTCTGTGGGATTATTAGTTGTTTGTAGTTTTATGAGTGTATCTGGGGTCCTTAGGTTGGAGTTTTCCATCTAATGCGTTCTGTAGTGCTGGATTGGTAGATAGGTATTGTTTCAGTCTGACTTTGTCATGAAATAACTTGTTTACTCCATCTATGGTGATTGATAATTTTTCAGGGTATAGTATTCTAGTTTGGCAGCCATGCTCTTTTAGTGTCTGTATAACTTCTGACCAAGCCCTTCTTGCTTTCATTGTTTCCATTGAATAGTCAGGTGTTATTCTGATGTGTCTGCATTTACAAGTAAGTTGGCCCTTTTCTTTTGCAGCTCTTAAAATTTTTTCTTTGCTCTGTATGTTTTGTGGCTTGATTATTATGTGGTGCACTGACTTTTGGGGGGTCATATTTATTTGGTGTTCTGTGAGCTTCTTGTATCTTTATAGGCATTTCCTTCTTCAAGTTAGGAAAGTTTTCTTCTATGATTTTTTGAATACATTATCTATGCCTTTGAGCTGGTATTCTTCTCCTTCTTCTATTCCTATTATTCTCAAGTTAGGTCTTTTCATGGTGTCCCAGATTTCCTGAACATTTTGTGTTATGGCTTTTTTGGTTTTAGTATTTTCTTTGAAGGATGTATCTATTTCCACTACTGAGTCTTCCACTTCAGAGATTCTTCCATCTCCTGGATTCTGTTTGTTATGCTTGTATCTGTAGTTCCAGCTCTTTTCTTCAGGTTTTCTGTTTCCATCTTTGCCTCATTTTGTACCTTTTTTATTGCTTCTATTTCAGTTTTTAGTTCGTGGCATGTTTCTTTCATTTTTTGGTTTACCTTTTCTTGGTTTTCTTTCAAGGATTTGTTCATCTCTTCCAATTTTTTGTTTGTATTTTCTTCTATTTCTTTAAGGGAATTTTTTATACCTTCTTTGAAGGATTCAATTATCCTCATAAAGGTGTTTTGGTGTTATTTCCTTCTGTTTATTCTTCATTGCTCTGTTCAGGTCTTGTAGTTGTAGAATCACCAGTTTCTTCTGGAGTTGCCTTGTTGTTCTTTATATTATTGTATGTATTTTTGCACTAGCGTCTGCCCATGGTTTCAGTGGTTCACAATTAGGCCACTCCTAGTCAGTTGTGGCAAGAGGGCCTGTGTGTCTCCTGTGTCCTCTTATCAAGGAATCTGCTCGATCTCTGACTCTGCTCTGGACAGGGGTCCGAATTTCAAGGCCTCAGTCCTTCTCTGATGATGCAGTTTGCTTTGGAGGCAGGACCAGCCTTGCAATGTCCCCTGTTTTAAGTGTGGCTGGAGGAGCCCCTCACAGCCAAACCCTATTCCTATCTGCTATGGAGAGTCTGGGGTCAGGCACTACAGATTGATCCTGGTCCGAGAACGCAACTTTCCGGGCAGGGAATCGGGCACAGAAACCTGCTCACCTCATTCTGGACAGGGGTCTAAATTTCCAAGTCCTCAGTCCACTATCATCTATATTTTTAAATATTTTTAAGTTTACATTATAGAGTTGATTGATTTGAGGCTTAACTGTTAAAATCTTTCCAGAGGCCCCTGAAAATTTTCAATTATTTATTTCTTTAGTATTGATGTTGTTGGGAATTTTGTTCTGACATCTGGAATTTCTCTAGCCTCTTTTTCTTCTCAATATTAATTCTGTAACTGGTATGGATTGAGAATTAGCAACTTCATACATTCCTCCATGGAATTACACCTACATGGATAGAATTGAAGTGGTGTTTTGAGTATACACACTGGGACTGTAGATGCCAGCTCTGAGGTAGAGATGTACAAAGGCTGCTTCACAGCCCCCCTGATACAGATTGACCTTAATGTGTATAGTCTGCCTCACGCTGCACCACAGGTTTTAATAGGCTCTAGCCTTAACTGTTTCTGCCTGTAATAATACAGATTTGCTTTCTGTAATGTCTCTGTTTTTCTCTTTCTTTTCTTTAATCATCAATACTTCACACAAAGGTGATTTTTGAAGATGCCAATTTTCTCCTTTCTATTATCCAAAAACAACTCAAAACACACACATCACCTTCTTTCAATTTCCCATGTCCTAAAACTCTATTCTGTGTACCTATGACAAAATTTAAATAAAAATCCTGACATTGGCTCTTTCCTTCAGTGTTCAAGTACAAGGTCTCAGCAGAATGTTGTTTATCTATTCAAGGAATGTTATAGTTAAAAATAATATGCATGAGAATTTACTAATATCAAACTATACATATGAAACAACCTAGGTACACAACAAAATTGAGGTTGCTGGCAAAGGCAGAAATCAACCCAACTTTTTAGCAAGCTACAATTTATCATTTGGGGAAATATCTCTTCCAATCCCATGTTTATTTCTTTCTCTGTGGATTTATTTCTTCTTTTGCTGTGCATTAGCTTTGTAATTCTGAGCAATCTCATGTCTGTTTTGCTTTTATTGTCTGTATTTTGGTGGTCATGCTACAAATATATAACTTAACAATGTCAAGAAATCTTTTTTGTATTCTTCTAATAGTTTTAACAATTCTGACTTTAAATCAATACAAAATACACATAGAAAAAGAAAATGTAATGTGTACATAAAATAGAGCACTACACTATTTTTTAAAGTGGCAAATTCTGTTATTTGGGATAATATGACAAAACTTGGAGGCCATAAGTGAAACTTGGCATATGCCAAATATTTCATGATCTCAATTATATCTGATTTTAAAAGTTGTTAAGCTCATAGAGTCAGTATGGTAGTTGCCAGAGCATGTGCAAAGTCAATGAGAGGGTATCTTATGGTTTCTAGTGCTGTGATGAAATACTATGACCAAAAGCAACTTGATAAACAAAGTGTTTATTTTAGCGTACAGCTCTCAGGTCACAATCCATCTCTGAGAGAAATCAGGGAAAAGACTTGTTATATAGGTTTCTGTTCCTGCCTAGCCCCAAGGTCCAGATCTACCCACCATTGCTTAACCTCCCCAAAATGACTCAGGTGTTTATATTAATTACATGCTGCTTGGCCAATAGCTCAGGCATATTGCTAGCAAACTCTTGCATCTTAATTCAACCCATTTCCATTAATCTGTCTTGCCTTGTGGTCCATGGCTTACCTATTTCATTACATCTTGCTTCTTAGGCAGCTGTATTGTGTCTTCATCTGACTCCATCTAACATCTTTTATCTATGCTTGAATTTCCCACCTGTTACTAAGATGCCATACCATAGGCCAAACAGCAGTCTTTTTTTTTTTAACTAGTGATATTCACAGCATACAAAAAGGCATCTCACATTAAGAACTCAAGGCAGGAACCTGGAAGTAAAAACTGAATTTGAGTAATGCTGGAATCCTGCTAACTGGATTATTCCTCATAACTTTTTCAGCCTGATTTCTTATATAGTTCAGAAAGTTTTATAAGCTGCCTATGTATGCATGCCTGCAAAAGGGTGGCAGCATGCACAGTGGACTAGAATATCTGTTATTAATCACCAATAAAGGAAATGCCTCATTTGTTTGCCTACAGGCCAATCTTATGAAGTGATTTCTATTTTCAGTGGAGATTCTTTTTTTTCTAGGTATGTCTTGGTTTGTGTCAATTTCATAAAGTATAACCAGGACAGAGGTGTTAATTAAATTTCAGATTACACAGTTTCGATAGAAAAAATAAATTCAAATCCATTGTAAAGCATTATGTCTACAATGATAATATATTGCTTGAAAATCTCGAGTAATTGTAAATGTTCTAACCACACTGATATTACAAATATGTTTTAAAGGCATATCAATTACCCCAATTGGGCCATTCACAGTGTCTTCATATGTCAAAGCCTTTCATGATGCAGCAGTGTTCTTACAAATTGTAAATGCATAAAATAAAATTTAAAAAACATAAGACAAGGTAATTATTTATGAAAATGATAAAAGTAGATGGGAAATAAGTCTTTATTGGTAAATATGTATCATCATTGGTGATTTAATCAGTATTATATTACTGTGAAGAGACACCATAACCATTGCAACTTTTATAAAGGAGAACATTTAATCAGAGATTGCTTACAGTTTCAGGTGTATAGTCCATTATCCTCAAAGTGAGAATTAATGGTGGCATGCAGGTGGACATGTTAACTGAGAATTTTATATCTGATTTCACAAACAACAGGAAGAGGCCTCCACTAGTATTAGCTTGTAAATTTGAAACCCCACCCACAATGATATACTTGTTCCAACAAGGCACACATACTCTAACAAAGTAACATCTCCTGTTCCTTCTCAAGTAGCACCACTCTCTAATGACCAAGCATTCAAATATATGAGCGTATGGGGCAATTACTATTTATACCACCACATTAAAATTCCTGACTACCATAGGCTTGTAGCTATATGTGAAGGTTTGAATGAAAATGGTCCCCAAAGGCTCACAAAGAAAGGCACTATTAGCTCTGACCTTTTGGGAGCAGTTGTAGCCTTTTTGGAGGAAGCATATGGAGTAAGTTATGCTTTCAATTTCAGAAGGTCAAGTGAGGTATATTGACTCGCTCTTCTTATTACCTACAGATCTGAATATAGAACTCTCAGCTACCATGTATGCCTCCATATTATCATACACCCCGTCATGATGATAATGTACTAAACCTCTGAACCTATAAACCAGACTCAGTTAAATGGTTTTGTTGTTGTTGTTGTTGTTATAAAAGTCATTATGGCTGCTGTGTCTCTTTACAGCAATAGTAACCCTAAGTCACCATATCATAATGCAAACATGCATTCAGTTTAACCTCAAAAGTCCTCACAGTATATCCCAGTCTTAGTGCTGTTTAAAAGTTGAAATTTCAGTCTCTTCTGATACTCAAAGCAATCTTATAATTTTACTGCCCTGTAAAAATACAAATAAAAGAGATCACACACTTCCAGCACACAGTGGCACAGAACATATGTTTTCCTCTCTAAAGGGAAGAAGGGAGCATAGTGAGCAAATACTGTACTAAAGCAAGACCTAAAACTAGCAGGGGATCTACAGACTCAGCACCTTAATGTCTGGTGTTGAAGGCTCTTCAGATCTCCAACTTCTCACTTACTATTAGTAGCTTTCCTTGGCTGGTGTCTCTGACAGTTTGGTATCTCTAACATCTTGAGTTCTCAAATGTAATCCAAGCTTCACCTTCACAGCTTCTCACAATGGTTTTTCTCAAATTCTAGTTGGTATTTTATGCAAACTCAAAACTAGACATTGGGAAAAAGCTGAGTTCACTTCTGAGTTTTAACTCTGAATCATAATTCTAAAGTTAAGATTAAAGGTGTGAGCTCCCACTGCTTGTTTGTTAGGCTGAACTCACAAAAACACAGAAAGATCTATGTCTCCCAGTTATGGGATTAAAGGCATAGGTCAGTCATTCCTGTGCTGGGGTTAAAGGCCTGAGTTACCAACTGTCATTCCTGAGCTGAGATTAAAGACAGGAGTTATGACTCTCAGACCCGTGTGGCTTGACTGTGGGTGATTCAATCCTCTGATATTCCAGGCTGATTTTTATTAAATATAAAATATATCACCACACATACCTTGTCTCACTGGCTTTCCTTAGTCACAAAGTAATATTCTACAGTGCCTTTTTTTTTTTTTTGTATCCTTGACTCTAAAGCCAGAATCACATGGCTGGAGCTTCCAAGTTTGGCTGCTTGATGAGGCTTTCTGTTTTCAACAATGTTTAAGCTTTTTAAAATTCCTTATCACAAGTTGAAAGCTTAGCTGTGTGGGTCCTTGCCCTGCAGTTACCATTCTCTTTATCCTATTTAGCACCAGGCTTTCTTTCAAACTCTATATCCTTGAGCACTGAACTTAGTTCCATTACAATTTCTGGTACTCCTTTTTTCCCCTCAAACTGTACATTTTGTATTGTCCATTTTCAGCTCACTCTTTTTCATTATAGATCTCCATAAGAGTAGGCACTAATAACCAAATCATATGTCAATACTAGGCTGTCTTGACATTTCCTCTACCAATACCAACAATCTAAAAGTCTTCCAAAAGATACCAAATGTTGGTATCTTCCCAGCCATTGGTGAGAGTCCATGCCCATTCTTCACATTCTATGCTTGAGATTGATCTTGCTTGAGCTTTTGTTGATCTTATGTACACTGTCACACCTTTGAGTTCATATGTACAACTATCCTGTTGTTCTTGGAAAACATTTTTTCATTTTATCCACTACATCTGGTTTTCACAATCTTTCTTGCATCCTTTTCTCAGAAGAATACCAAGATATAAGAGAAAGAAAATGACATAAATGTCTCATTTATAAATGTGCACTCTATTGTGCCTATTATATGCGTGTTGACCAGTCTAGAGTCTCTTGCCATCCACTGAAAGAAGAAACTTCATTATTGAGTGTTGAGGAATGCTCTGATTTGTGGGCATAGCAATAAGACATTAGGAATAATTAAATACTATGTCCAATTATAGTAAAAGTGATAATAATAAATAATTATAATTTAGGGTTCTATTATGGTATTGATTTGCACCAATTATCACGGTATCGACCCGCCATAAGATATGTTTTAAATGATGTTTATTTTATGAGAATTGTTTATAAAATAGAGAAGGTTTTAAGAAAAGGTGAAGGGGTAAGGTTGTAGAGTGCTGGAGTGTTTTTAAACGAAAGCTCTTTTTTTATATGTCACACATCTGAATTTTGTGCCACTACACTGGAACCACGACCAGTCCGGAAACCGCGTCACTGGTCTGGAACCCTCGCGAGAAGTCTCGGCCCTGTGCGAGAGAATACCGGCTCCCTGTCTCTCTTTGAGTGGTTTATTTTTGAAGCTCTTTTTAGTTGACCACGCCCCGCTCGGCTCCAGCACTTTGACGTGATCTGTTTATATGTGTAGTTTTTGATTTTCCACTACAGGGTTCACCCACTAAAGCTTATAATCTCTCGACCCATGGTTTTTGGCCCATTTACCAGTGATAGGCATAGGTCCCATCATCTAATGTATCAGTAATTAGATCCAATCAGAAAACATATGGTTATTTCCATAGCATTTGTTCCAGTAGGCAAATTCTATCAGAGAATTCATTGTAGCTTGCAGAGTTCACAGACTGATGAGAAGGGTGCTTACTTTTCTTCTTTGTTTTATGTACAAGTACCTACCATCCCCATTAAAGTTAGGTAGTAGGAAAAAACTTCCACATAAACCCAGTGTGACTTTTCTATGTTCTATGATTCAAATACGTAACATCTCAATCAATATGGTTCAACCATAAACTTCTGTACAGTAACCAAGAATATTGGCAGTAGACTGTAATATATTGGGGTCCCTGAGATGCATTATTCAACACTCCCTCAAAGATAACCCACTCTAGGTACTGAAAGGGAAGTGTATTTCCTAGTATAAATTGTCTAACTAGAATATAGTTTCTCCATTGTAGCATATCTCTTTTTAATATGTTATTTATCTGTTTTAGGGAGCTTCTATACTAGAAAAATTCCACAGGACATGTTGAAAAGGTCTTTATTTTTGGTTATTTGCCCTCCCTCATAACCCATCCTCTTCCCATCCACGCCTGCACCCTTCCCATCTAACCCTATGTCATTATTCCACTCTAACCACTTGTACCATTGTGTTCTAAACCCTTTCTCTTGAAAGCCCTTCCTCCCCGTCACCTTACTAAATTCTTGATCTATCTTCATTGGTACTCCAAATTGACCATACATATTTGAATATTCAAATTTAACATCTAAAAATGAGATAAAACCTGTAAAAATTTTATTTTTATGTCTGTATTGTTTCACTGATAATGATTCTTTCCAGCTCTATTCATATACTTGTAATTTTCTTAAATTTCTATTTATCAACAGCCAAATAATATTTCATATGTTCATTATTCATTCATCAGTTGGTGGACACAGAAGTTGTTTCTATTTCTTTGATGAAATACAATTAACTGAATATTTAAATTAAAAGTAATTTAAAATATTTTTAATTTCTTCTCTTGGTTACTATTCTAAAGCAGGAGGTGACTATATCTTCTCCTAATTGGCTGGTATATGAGCTTATAGCAGTATTTCTTAGTCTGTGGGTCTTAACTTTTGGAGAGTGGTTAAAGGACCCTTTCACAAGGTTTGCATATCAGATTTTATTTATATCAGATATTTACATTATTTTGAATAACAATATCAAAATTACGTTATGAAGTAGCAACAAAATAGTCTTATGGTTTAAGGGTCACCACAACATGAGGAATTGATAGTTTGAAAACCACTGCCATAAATTCTTTCATGATTAGCTAATTTTAAGAGGATCTGCCCAAAGAAAATAAAGTGATCAACCACGTGACTTGAGCTTTAATAATAAATCAGGGTCTTGTAAATAAAGCTTTAACTGAGTGTCTTGACGTATTAAAACATTTGCAAAAACACCTTACAAGACGGGAAAGATTTTAAAAAGTGGATTTGAAATCTTTGTTCTAAACACAAGTTCTAAGGTGTTTGATTAAAAAGACAAATATTTAATGTTTCTTATAACCCAGATTTATGACTCTTGAGCATAAACCCAGAGAATACATTACTTACTATAGAGAATTATTCTTCCATGTTCATTGCTGCCCTCTTCACATTATAAGTTTTCTCAAACTGTATTATATGAAGGTGGATGTGCTGGTACACATCTGTAAATGAGCATGGAAGAGATGGAAACAAGAACATCAGGAATTTAACATTAGCCTTTGCTACTCAGACAAAATTGAAGCCAGCTAGGACTACAGGAGATCCCTTCCCAAAATCAACCAACTAAGCAAACAGCATCCTGTCATAGAATCATAATTTTAAGAATGTCTACTTAGACAAACTTCACACAATTCCGTATTAAGAATGGCAATATACGGTTGTATCTGAGTACCAGTTATTGCAAAGGGAACAGCACAAGGTGGAAAACTTTTAAGAGACTTTACTAAAGGTCAAAAGCTTTTAAATTTGATCTGAAGATTAGCACCTGAAGTAGTAAAAGTAGGTACTTGTATAAGAAAATGTCTTTGTAAGGCTCACAATTTTATGAGGAAATAAAAATTGTATTCAGTCTTATAGATATAGATCTAACAGCTTTTATTTGCATGTGATTTATCTAGTCTTTGAAGATAATCAGGATTTTACGAGCGCTCTACCTATTGCTGAACTTCAAATGATTCTTGTAAAGGTTTAAGTTTCAACATTATGAGATTTTTAACATTCTAAAATTACTGTCATCCAAATAGAAAATGAAGTAGCTACAAATAAATTAGTTTTAAAATACAAAAATAAAATTAATTATATGTCAGATGTTTACTACATACAAAACACCATTTTAAACCTTACACACGAATGATGCACTTTCTGTAATGTCAGTAAGTATTTAACAAAAGTACAATTTAAAAATCTATCACATAATTTTCATTAAATTTTTTAAATGTTTTTATTATTTTTATCTCCTAGAAATAGGGTGTATAAAACTAAATTCAAGTGTGTGTGTTGATAAAATATTACATGTATTCTAAAGAGACTGTGGGAGATTGGCTTCAAAAGACAAAACAAATATGATTGAACAAATATTGCTTGAAACATGAAACAAACACAATTGTACTTAATACTACACACATAGACACAAACACACTCATATGAAAACATACAGATAGATACAAGAGCACAGATAAAAACAGGTGTCTCCTGATGTTATCTTTGCTATCAATGAAAGGTTCTAAGATTTAGGAAAGATAAATGTTCTGCAACAATCAAGCCACTCTCCCACTATACATTGTGACATTCTTCTTGCTGCAGAACTGTTTAATTATTTTACATAAACCACGAGTTCACTTTTGTTTTCTAGTTTCTGAAACAGAAACTACAGAAGTTACAGCATCTAAAGAATTGGACATTTAGCCTGAGCTTGTAGTTTCTCACACCTTTAGTTTATATATTGATGTATTGTGGTTTCTGTTTTTTATCATTGGCCTTACATTACATACATAATTTCATCTAAATTGAAGGTATAAATAGCATCTCCATTTTTAAACCTATTATGGTATGCAGCATAAATTTTGGTAATGTTTCATTCTTTAGTCTACATTTCATTGGAGTAGTGTGTGCATTTTATATTAGATGACCCTTTGGACCCCTTGTGAACTTGAAAGTGCCTGAGATGAACAGCTGGGTACATTTCTTTAAATAAATACACATTCTTCTCTAAATTGCCAGTATCTGTCTTATTAATAGCCTGCAGAGAATATGGGAATTTTGACTTTCAAGTCACCTCTCAGGTCACTTGTGACTCATTCATGCCATTTTTCTTCTCATACTTGAATAGTGACTTCCGATTCATTTGTTTGTTAATGTACCACAGAGAATTTTAGCCTAGCTTATGGTATTATCAGAATGAAACTATTTTTTGAAAGCATAGTCATCAAATATAAACTTAAATGATAAGTCAAAATGTAATACTTAAAATTTATGAAGCTATATTGTAATATTTAACTGTAAATAATTATCTCTATAATTAATAAAAGACTGCCTCACAATCAAAATAAACATACAAAACCACAAAATGTTTTAGAGAACATATCCAAGAAATATAGGGAGAAATTCAGATGAATCTGAAAATATTTAAGTTATGTCCTGGTAACTTAACAGCGAAATCCCTAAATTTAAGGCATAGTTTTGAAGCAATAATACAATAATTGGATGGCTTTTTCAAAGGAATCTTTTGCTGTAATCCTTAAACAACTTCCTAACTTCTTGTTAAGTTAAAACATTTATAGAATTGCCTCTTTGTGGCTCAAAAACCAAAAGCTTACAATTGAAAACTCATTTATAATTTAACTTAATCTTCCACATTTTGTTTTCTCTAACCTCATCCAAGGTTGGCTCTGAGGTGAAGCTTCATTATTCCCTAAATCAATTTTGCATCAGTTAAAAGAACAAATTGTTTATTTCTTCACAGATTTGTAGCTATTAATCTCAGCAGTACCTCAGTAATTGATTGATTTTTTTTTCAGACCTGAACATCAGAAAGAAATAGTTGGGGATGAATAAATTGACCTGAGTCCAGGATCTAGTACCTGAACTATGAAATTCAGGACTTTATGCCATGTATAATAAATCATTGTCACTAACTTGGTCTGTAGTGTTGAAATCTGGGGATATAATTAGGATGGAAATATAATTTCACTGCTGTCTTTCTTGCTCTATTTTTTCATTACTGTTTCTATATTTCTGCTACTCTGCGCTGTGGTTATCACCTGAAAGTTCCTGAATTATAACTAAAAGTGACTGTAATTTCAAAGCACTTTAAGTCATTGCAGGTGAAAGCTTTTCAAGGGCTTTCAATACAAGGCTTGAGAAACTGTGTCAATAACAAGTTCTGGACACCAATAAACCTGAAATGCTACAGTCCATACTTGGTGTTCAACTTTGGCAAATTTCCAACATAAAGCCTTAAGACCTAGACTGGAAAGAAGTCATTGGAAAAAAATAAAGGCTTGAAAGTGTTTTGAGACTATTGTACATTTTATTCATTTCTTACAGATGATTGAGAGCTCCAAAAATGTCTACTGTACAGACGAAGTAATTTAAAAATTATAAAATTATTAGACAATAAGTCATTCCATAAGGAACTATAAATAAAATGTATTTTTGATAAGTTCATACAAAAAGACTTCTTTTAGGTGGTTCTAGCATCAAGGTAACTAATGTGACTGTCATCATACACATGACAAAACATGAGCCAAAACAAGTTGAGAAAGTAAGGGTTTATTTGTCTTACATTTTCTGATGATATTTCATCATAGGAGAAATTCGGGGCAAGAAGTCAAGCAGAGCTGGCACCTGGAGGCAGGAGGTGATGCAGAGGCCTTGAAAGGAGCTACTTCCTAGCATGTCACTCAAGGCCTGCTCAGCTTTCTTGCTTATAGAACACAGTTAAGGACAGCACCACCTACAGCAAGATGCAGGTTTATCTGGGATGATGAGGATTTAGAATAGAACAAAGATAAATATATAGTGTTTAGAGGCAATTAGAAAAAAATGGTTTAGGAAAGTTGTGGTAAGAGGTTCTGCTCCCAGGTTTATAAGGTACTAATAAAGTAAAGAAAGGGAATTATGTAATTATATTTTAATTAAATACCAAAAAACTGAGCCTAAGAAGTACATATGTGTTTTATCACTATAATATTAAAAAATAGGCTTCTGAATAATATTTCATAAATTCCACTCAGTTGTTTAATTTCTTATAGGCATGTTCTTTATTTTCCTAAAATCTGTACTGGGAGTTCCAGCAATTCATCAAATTAATAATTCTTATTTAAATTTTAAGAACAATGCTCAATCAGGCTTCCTGTAGAGTCTTTAGCACTTTGTTAATAATGCTAATAGTATTTTGAGCACTACATTTCTTTTTATCACAATCATTCATTAGTTATGAAGTATTCATTTGTCTTTATGTGCAACCATTTTGCTCTTTAAGGTAGTGTAAATTTATGGCAGGGAAGAAGCTTATATATTCTATAATTATATGTGCTAAATAAATACTTTATAAATTTCCTGGGTATAAGACATGCCTAGACCAATACTAGTTTTAATTATTTCAGTACCAATCTTATTGAAGTTTTTTCTAGTTTTTATAAATTGGCTAAAAGGAGGGTTTTTTTTTTTTATATAAATGTAACATGATTGCTAGGATCATTACAGAGTACATGAGGTTTTGCTGTCAAGACAAAGGAGCCTACCAGGAATACACAGGCCAGATTTGTTGCTTTGCCCATTACTGGAGAAATTTGATTTGTGATAAACTTGTTAATTACTTTGAAAATGAGCACAATTAATTTACTCAGCTGATCAAGTAACAAGCATAATATCCAAACCAGATCTTATATAAGGCTAGAATCACTAAGAAATAAATTACTTGGTTTGAAACATGTTTTAATCAAAGTATGGTGTCCTTGCTTAGATAACACATTTGTCACACATGGAATAACTAATTTTTTGTTAACTTCATTTCTCATTTCTTTGAATATCAACCATTTTACCTGTGTTATGTTTTAGTTGACTGTATTGTACTTTTGTGAGTCATTCGGTAGAATATGAGTTGCTATGATAAATTATACAGTTATTAGAACCAAAACAAATAGAACTCACAGTGTATATTATAGATGTCCACATACCCTTTTCATAAACAAAAGATAATTAAAAGATTATTTTAGCTGATAGATGACCTACGGAAATATATTTTTCTGCATGCAAACATTTAATATTTGCAATCATAAGAACAGTTAATATTTAGCATCTTACTTAAAATAATCTATTCCACTTATATGTAAAATGAAAATGCTCTTTCCCAGCAACCAAGGTTATACTTTTCAATATGAATCAATAAAATATTTCTAGTTATTCAAAAATCCAAGCAAGTGAAGTATTTCTTATTATTCTAATAAATTCAGGACTCAGTGGGTAAAAATGTTTGTCAGAGAGACTGACTAGCTGAATTCAGTCCCAGAGACCCACATGTTGGAAAGAGAGAAATGAATCCCAGGTGTTTTCTAACTTTTACATGTGTCTATAACACACACACACACACGCACCCTCCCACACACACACAAACATACACATACATATACATACACACAAACACATACACACACGTGCACTCATGTACTCGCACACACAAACTTACACATACATAATACATACATGTAGACACACATGCATCCATGTGTATATACATACATACACACATAAATAAATGTAATTTTTTAAAAGTAACCTCAAGTATATGAAATGGTCTTAAATCAACTGGAATAACATTGATGTCCTATATTTATGGGTTCTGTACCTTTGAGTTTAGCAAATTTTAGATTATTTGGTATTTAATTAACTCTACAATGCTTACCTATGTGCTGGATAAGTACATGATACTGTGTTGTTGCAGTCCCTAAAATGTACAAAGGTGCATGAAAGTTTTATAGTATTTTAAATAGTTGCTTTAAAATGTATGAACACTGTGTAAAAAATGCACCTTTTATATAAGATAATTTAGAATAAGTGAATGTCTGTACACAAGGTAGAAATCAATGTTATACAGATGGAGAGACCATTGTATGTAAAATCAAGACTATTTAAACAATTCTTTTTTTAACAATTATACTCAGACAAAATCACTGAACTGTAATTAAACTGATTTAATTATATATTATAATTATATATAATTATATTATATATTATATATATGTATATAATTCTATGCAATGTCTTCTTATCAGATAGGTATTGAAAACACAAAGAAATTCAAAGCATGTGTATGCCTGGATCTACTGCAAGTACACTTATGGTTGGAAGGAACTAACTAAAGTACAATCTATACCATGATGTGTTAAATTCTATTTGTGTCTGTAAGGATGGAAAAATACCAACATACCATCTTAATAGCTACCTGTAAAACAAAATTAGCAAAATCTCATGTTTGAAAACAAAAATTGAAGTACAGTGTAAACTATGGAAATTTATTTGTGACTATGTCTATGCACAAAACTAAATTTGTGTGTAAAACACACTGAGGATGTATGAAGATTCCACATTATTATCTCTAGTAGGAGAGCCAATGTCTAAAATTTTGATATATCGTACTCTCAGATTTACTAGATGTCTTTCATTGACCTTGAACAAGTATTTTTAGTTTTACTAGCAACTAGCTTTAAACTCACCAAAACATTTAGCAAATATTTATTCAATGAAGATTTTGCTATGCTACAGTATTTGAGGATGGCAAAAGTAAATGAAGATGATCTCTGTTCTCTTAAAGTTTAAAGAAATACACTACACCATATTTTAAAAATTGTTCTACTAGGTCTCAGTAGAACTAAGAATATTTCTGGAACATTGTTCAAGTTTGACAGACAATTAAACTATCAATGAATATAGTTGGGAAAAGTGTATAGAAATAGTCTAAAGGATAAAAAGACACTATGTTTGTTTAAATAATAAAAAAGATAAAACTTATCAGCTTACCATTTCCTTTGAATGCCCGTGTCGGAATTGAAGTGGAGCTTTAATTCAGGTAGATGTAAGATTTAGAAGATCATCTGTTTTTTCATTTTAAATGCAAAATTCATTCTAGTATAATAGTAATACTAATTATAGGCATGTCCAATGAAGTCTGAGACATGTTTCTGAGGATTTAAATACATTTCAAAAAAGAGGATATTAAATAACATCAAGTTGAGATACAGAACCATGTTTTTGAATAACAAGGATGTGGAGGGCAATGTAGAAAAGGGTGTTAGTAAAAATGAGTAGATGAGATGACAGAGGAGAAGATTAACAAAATACAGGAGAAGTAAAGGCAGAAGAGATTAGTCAAGGACAAAAATGTGAATAAGGGAGCAGATTTTTTGTTGAAATTCCATTGGATAAAAGAAAAATTAAACAGTTAAATAAACTGTTTACAGTCACACTCACTATGTACAATATCTCTAGGTGTTAGTTGTTGTTACTCATTAATTCAAGGGTAATAGAAAACTGGTAATGACTGGTGTCCATGGCCTGGATACAGCAGTACAGGAAACTGGGATCTGGACTACACTAGAATTCTTTTCACTTGCATTTTACAACCTGAGTAGGGACTTCTGTGCTTATTTGAAAATAAGAGAAAAAAAAATACTACTCAAAGGCATTGATTAAGATTTTCTGTTTTATGTATTAACATTTGAAGCGCCCTGAAGTAGTGACTTTAACCATCTCTGAAACCTCTTTCTCCTTTATCATCCGTCTTTAATTGATCACCAAAAATTATTGGTTTTATCTCTTAAGCTGTTTTGTAATTCACCCATCTCTCTGTACCTTACTTGCAATGCTGCTTTTACACATGTTGGAGTTTTGTCTCTGCATGCTCTGGTGCCCTTCTGAGGCTCCTACAGCAGCTACTTTTCTCTTTTCATTTGTTTCTTATACTCTAGCCTGTGTGATTCTTCAAGACTTATCTTTAGATTTGCTTTTAGGAGAAAACATGAAATAGAATGTAACATCCCTTAACGCTTTATCCCTCTTTGATGAAATTATCATCTTCCAGTGACATAGAAGAGCTGATCCTGAGGCAGCCATATGAACTCTATGTTCAATACCCTTTCTTCTGGTATGTCTCATTGATTTAAGTTCTGAAACTGGAATATATTGGTGGTTTGGTCCATCTGCTGTTTTCCTTAAATATCCTCTAGTCCTAACTAGATTACCACCTTTTTCATGTTTAACACACAGTTTGTATCCCTCAGACCTCAGATTAAATGTGACCTCAATTTTTTTCTCCATCTACTGGACTAAAACTCCATTTTTATAGACTATTATTATGCTCTGTGTTATTTCCCCAATAATTGTTTCACATCTGGCTCTTCTGTTCTTTTAAGAACAGCATCTGAAAGAATTTGTGTTTTCATTTTTTATATCATAACCCGTACCCAACAGAGAACTCTGACTAGCTGTTTGATGAGGCACACTTGATTAGAAATCCAAGCTGCATTTTAGATCGAGCACTTCATTCACTTATGTACATTCTTGGGGCATGGGAATTTGTCCCTCCAAATTTGTTTTGTACAAGGCCATAATACATAATTTAATTGACAAGATCTAGTTTATAAATAGGATCATTATTAAATAGGTACTTTTGAAAATGCTTAAACATTCTACACTGGTTCTCCAGAGTCAAATTCTAGTTTTGGGGAAGGTAAAAGTGATCAATCAATATGAAATTATGGATCTCTGCAATATTAAATGATCATTTTAGTGTATTAAATGTTACTGCTGTCAGATACATGGCAATTATGACAATCACCCAAACTATCCACTGCTGCATGCTTGAAAAGACTACACACAGAAAAACAGATCTACTAATACACTAAACATCAATCCTGTCTTTCTTCAATCTTTGTAAAACTCTTTCTAACATACTGAGCTATATTTGGATTCCCTTCTGTTATTAAAAAATTAAGCTATCTGTATTGCTGGGTATCTTCACATTCTTACAATCCAGATTTTACCCCAAATCTGTCTATCGCATCAAGTTATTCTTCATAGTTTTTTTTATAAAAGGCATATAATAAAAAACTAATATATAATATATTACAAGGTGAGAAGGGCAAACTAAGTCATAAATAATGAGGATAAGAAAAATCGAGAGTATTGAATGAATTAGAAAAACTTAAGTTAGAGTCTTAAAATGTTTCAATATCTAATAAGCTAAAATTTGAATCTGTGAGAGCCTGTTTTCTGATTTATACAGCGATATAATAGTAATAGTAATGGAGTAATCTAGAGTGGAAAGTAATCTATAAACTGTCCTGGTTCTGTGCATTGTGTAGATGGAGAACAGAAGGGATGGCAGCCATTACTATCATTAAAAAGGAAGCACCGGGTCTATTCAGGGGATGATTTTTCTGGGACATAAGGTGTCAACAGCAGAAGCACTACATTTTCACAGGAGATTAACAAAAACATTCAAGAGCTGAAAAAAAAAAAGGACCTTTTTCTCTCTGTTCCAATCAGAAAGTGGGCAGAAAAATTGATCTCCACTTGCCCTAGAATATCATCCATTGTTAATTCCATTTCTGTTCCTGCTATGCATATCACCCCTTAGTTTAAATTTGACAAAGTATTCCAAAGTGGCTGAACCACTAACACCTGTTAGATTGGCTAAGATAAAAGGCACAGATGACAGCCTATGCTGGAGAGGATGCAAAGCAAGGAGAACACTCCTCCATTGTTGGTGGGAGTGTAAGCTTGTTCAGCCACTTTGGAATGCAATATGGTGGTTTCTCAGAAAATTGAGAATCAATCTCCCCAAGGACCCAGCAATACCACTTCTGGGTGTATACCCTAAAGAGGCACATTCACACTCCAAAGGTATTAGCTCAACTATGTTCATAGCAGCATTATTTGTAATAGC